>BJBW01010550.1:58004-125096 GCA_004320125.1 Scolopax mira | reverse complement strand
CAATATCTGAAGGGAGCCTACAGGAGAGCCAGAGATGGACTGTTTATGAGGAAGTGTAGTGACATGACAAGGGGCAACAGTTTTAAATTGGAAGAGGGCTGATTTAGATTAGATACCAGAAAGAAATTCTTTACTGTGAGGGTAGTGAGGCACTGGAACAGGTTTCCCAGGGAAGTTGTGGATGCCCCATCCCTGGAGGAGCTCAAGGCCAGGCTGGATGGGGCTTTGAGCAACCTGCTCTAGTGGGAGGTGTCCCTGCCCATGGCAGCGGGGTGGAACTAGATGATCCTTCCAACCTAAACAATTCTATGATTCAATGAAGAGCACTATTTATCCATGGAGAATACATGTCATTGCCACAGGATACTGTGCATTCAAAAAAGTTCACCATTTCAAAAAAGCAATTAGACAAATCCATAGAAAATCCAACAAGTGTTATAAAAATAAGAAATAAATACCTCTGTACAAGAACGTCTGGCCTAGAGATAGCTGACAACTGGAAGTGTATACCAGGGAGGGAGTACATCATGTTTTTCCCAATCTTCCATTTTTTCCCAGGTATCCATTTAATCACTGCCAGTGACAGGATCCCAGACTGGCGTAAGCTTTGGTCATACAGCTATTCTTCTGTTCTTCAAAGAGAATTCTGCATTTACTGTTATTATACATAGCACATTTACTATGTACAAGTGATACAAAATGCAAACTCATGTAAAAGCAGGCATCATTACTGAAATAATCCTAATCACTAAATCAATATTCACCTCTACAGTAGTTAAATTTGCCACTGTATTTTAAGGTAAAGAACTTGGCAAACCTAGTGCAGCAAGTGTTGATCTCTGTATTTTTAATGATGCACACCATAGTACTACAATTATTACTTCTTTGCTGCAGTCCGACTGAAACTATACTTTAGAAAAACTTCCAAACATTTATTTCCTTTCCTCTCGTCTTGTGTATTGAAAAACTCTAAAATGATGCTAAGAATTAAAACCATTGCCTTAACATGGGCAAAGATAGAGATGTTCCATATTGCACTGAAGCTTCACTTTTTCCCTCCTGACCTCTGACAATAAGTGGTCCAAAGCAATCCCAGTTTTACTTCATAGTTATTTTTACCATCAGTAAACACTGAAAACTGCAACTACATGTCATCTATGTAATTGTTTTTATTTTCAGTAAATCATGCAGAGATTAACCGAATATGAATGCCTATGTAGATTTTTTTTAGTTTATTGATCATCGCTGTTGCGTCCAGCTAGGATACTGAGCAGCTTACAGACACAATGGACAGCCGAGTAGTTCCATGATTCTCTTGTGGAAGAAGACCTAAACACTACTCTTACAGTTAAGCAAGAATTCATGGCTTTCCTCATGCATAGATCTGTGATGTATTAATGAAATTTTTCTGCATTAGCTTTAGTCAATCTAGATTTAACTGTTTATACAATCAGTGCCTAAATCTATAATTGCATAGTTACCACCCAGTGTGTTACATTTCCCTTTCTGAATAAATGATACTAAAAAAAATAAAATTACATGCACTAAAAAGTTAAAGAGTTCTTGAAACACAGAAGAAAACTTACTCAAAGTAAAACAATCTTTTAGCTAGTCCTTTAAAATAAAATCAATCTTTATGACTTCTGAAAGTTGATAGGTATTAGTTATGAGTCTTATGTGGTTTCCACAATTGCTCTCTGTAAAATTTGCCAGTTTTTTTTTTTTCCTTTAAACCCGAAGCTGTGTATTTTATGTTAAAATTAGAAACTCTTCCTTTGTGGCCTTTTCAACTTAATTATACCTTACAATTGTTCCTGATTCTAGAGCTATCACAGATTTAACCTCAAGTCTCTCTATATTACTAGCTAACTCTTTACTGTCTAGCATAACAATAAAACTTCTAGATAAAGAAACAGCAGAGGCAACTCCAAGTTTCCAGCTCAAAGGCATTAAAGAACCTCTTTTCTTCTTAACATACCTTGCAAAATCTAGCAGTGTGCATAAGTTTTATTTGAAGACTAAGATTTCAGCACTGCATCCCCTTTTGAGTGAGAGTCGAACATTTTATTTAGACACCTTTAGTTGGACCTAATCTTGGTATTACCTTCTTTTATATAAAGCTGGAATAAATCCAGTAAAGCAGTCATATAAAGTAGAGCAGAGTATGATGGGAACAATTTCTTCTCAGCCCTCCCCACCTGTGCTATACTTTTAAAGATTGACTTTACCACTTCCTCACTGTGTGACAGCACACTGTGCAATGAACTACTGTGCTGATGCTTTTTTTCGGTGTTTACCTTATA
The DNA here is from genome assembly GCA_004320125.1 of Scolopax mira. Taxonomy (NCBI): domain Eukaryota; kingdom Metazoa; phylum Chordata; class Aves; order Charadriiformes; family Scolopacidae; genus Scolopax; species Scolopax mira. The sequence goes on along the minus strand of BJBW01010550.1, from coordinate 122,793 downwards.
CATCTTTACCACGAAGATGATGGGTATGATGAGAGTCAAGTAGTAAATTAAAGGAAGGGAAGAAACAATCCCATTGACAGAACTTTCCCTCAAGTGATAGGCTGCTGGGGAGACAATGAGGGTGCTGGTGGCAGCCTGAGCCTTTATTTTGTATGAGAAAGGAAAAGCAGCATGTCACTGGAAAGTGTTGAGAAAGGCTACAGCAGAAAGGTGTTCTTCCACGGGGCCAGAAATACCCATTTTCATGTACTAGTTGCAAGCCCTCTCCTTCTGTCTGCTGCATTTATCACCTAAGACTAGGGTTGCCTGCTGGCAAGCAGAGGACAAGAATTTGAAGGACTGTAGCCTGGTAGGTCTGGTTAGTTTTCTGACTACCATTCAGTTATACAAAGGGCAGGTATCAACCAGGAACATGGTGTTTTGCTTTTATTTATTTGATGTTTTTTGAATTACTTGTTGCATTTTCTTCACTTTCCTTTCTATGAGTAGAAATATGCCTCCTAAGAAACCAGGCACCACCAGGGTGCCCTCCCTCTGAACAGAAGGGGCTGCCACCTCTCTGCTGAGTCTTTCCCACTATCACCAGGCAGTTGCTAAGCAGGACCTGCAGATCATTCATCTGACACATCTGTAATAGACAGGGAACCAAGGCTCTACACTTTGACCTTTTGATCTACTTAGCTTAAGCACCTAAGCCAGATATACCCACTCCATTTCTAGGGTGCCTTGAACACTGGAAACACCAATTTTGCCTGGGGCTACAGGAGCTGATATAATACAAATATTAAAGCTCTTCTGTTAGCTGGCAGCAATCTCTGTAGCATTGACTTGTCCCTTCTCAAGCAGTAATTACTGCAGTTTTTTATTGCAAAATCTCAATAAGATCTTTCTGTAACTCTTACAGAAATGGTTTGCTCCAGCATGCCCATCAGGGACAACACCTGTTGTATCCCTTCTTTTTCCAAGTAGGAAGGGATGGCTGACAGGAAGTTTCCTACAAGAAGTCTCTCCAACACACTTTTCAAAATAGTCTGGATTTGATAACTTTATGAATGTGATCCAAATAGCTGATATAATTAAAAAAAACTCCAGTGCTTCTTCAGCTCTGAAACAGAAATGATGGCAGATAATGAAATTTTCCTTCCTTCTGTGTCAGACAGGTTTTTCTTTGCTTATTTTTTTTGTCCCCTTCTAATAGTACCTGCTGGTGTACTAAAAGCTAGTATTTCTCCCTACAAATTTGTCTCAGAATCAAAACCTGTCTGAGGGTTCTCCTGAAAACAGAGTGTGTGCACATTAGATAATGAAGGGAAGGAATGACCAGCTGGACAGCTGGAATGGATTTTAATACTACTGACACATAATTTCATTTTATTTATTACATTATTAATCATATTAGGATGCCTAAAACAATGAGGAGGCATCTTTATGTTTCTAATCAATCAATCAATCAATCAATCACATTATTAAATCCAAGTGAGGTTTAAAATCAGGTCATCCAAGGTGATACAACAAGAATGTTCTTTCCAAGCCATCTGCCTCTCTTGCAAATGCTTATAGCTAAGGAATGGTCAGTGATTGATGACCATTCTCTATAAAGCCATTCTTTCTAGCAGGGCTATTCATCTATTTTTTTTACACTGGGAACTAACAAAACTGTGGAAAATCTGGTGGCTTTACATTTTGTAGCCTTTGGGGGGATTTACCTGTGATTCATTCAGTTCGGGATGTTGGGGGCTGGATTTCCTATTTTGAGAGAATTTTCTTGCTACTATGTTTTTTCTAATGTACATCTGAGTACTCCTCAGGAAAATCAGAGAAAGAAATATTTTTCTTACTGACATATATTTCTGTCAACAATCAACAAGCATTTAATTCTGAGCCTTGGTGATGAATGGACCCAAGGCAGTCTTCATAAGATCGGGGTTTCCTCTAAATGTCCTTGGGCCAATGGTAGTTCAAATGTCTTTTCACTAAGGGTGGTGACATTCAGAATTGTTTGGTTGCTAACTGCCATCTAAAAACCAGCTGCCTTTCACCTGTGGTGGGCATACAGTTTCTGAGAAACACTGCCTTTGGGGATGGGAAAGCACTGTAGAAACATTGGATCAACTTTTTACAGAAACACGTCTGAAGGAACCTTGGATTGTTGTCATACAGTAGAGAAAGGAATAAATACATGCAAGCTTCATATTCTCCTGCTAGCCAATGTCAAACAAGTCAGGCATGGCTTGAAACAAACACAGAATGTCTACTGAGATGCTCTGAGGAGCCGCTCAGCAATAGGGATGTCTATCACGAAGCTCACACAAATAAGCTCTCTCTCCCCCAGCAACTTACCATTAATCCTTCTTCTTTGCTGTCACTGCAGGAATTACTGCAGCAAAGTTATACTCTGAGCCTCTGTTGGGAATGTGTGTGAGGCAGACAGAAAAAAAAAACCAACAAACCAACCCCAGGAATATTCCAGGCTATGAACACCAGGTAACTGAAAGTCAAGGGCAACTACTCCAAAGACTTCCACAATTAGATTTCAGTCCTCTCACTACCCCTCTTGTTTCTGAAACATCCTATTTCTCATAATCTCTCACACAATTTTATTTCCAGGGAAGCAGGAATCTACTGTTACCTCCCTTCAACAAATGGAATTTGAGGAGATAAGCAACTTACTCAAAATCAAACACCAGCCTTAAGAGAGAGGAGGAATTGAACTTATAGCTCCAGAATCACAAATTTTCACCCTGACCCCTAGACCATCATTGTTCTATTTACCATTAGGGTTTCAGGGTAGATGTTAGGGGTACTTACTCCTTGAACAGGGTGGAACCATGTGACAGTGTACCCTCCTCTCCTCCTGTAGCCTCCTACAAGTTATCAGCAGTGACAGGGTTTGATATCAAGCCAGAAAGTTTGAAAACAGGGGCCCTCATTTGGAATTTGTGTCCTTCTAAACATAACTCCATATATCCCAACTACACTGACATACAGAGCACAATACATTGCATCTACAGCCAGCAGTAATTTATTTTCCTGGCTTCTTTGCTGAAGAGGAGTGCATGATGGGAAAATCAGTTTGGCCCCAAGGACAGAGTTAATTCTAACTTTCTGAAATCTCCTTATTTTCTTTCTGTGCTTATTTAGGTAACCACACTTCACTCTAGAGAATAGATTTGGAGTGTGCAATTCAAGCTGCGTTATGCTATATTATGATGCAATATAACAGAGTAAGTGCTCACTTCCTCTGGGATGCTACACTTTGAGATACACTACTGCCAACACGTAAGTTTCTGAAACACAGCTAATGACAAAATCATAAAATCAGGAAATACTGATTCCAACTTAACTTTGAAAAGGTTACAAAAAAAAAAAAAAAGAATAAAGGACAGGGCAGAAGTTATAAACACTGATGACAGTTTTAAATACAGAGCTTTTTGACAGGCATTTCTTGAACTTACTTTGAATTTTAATACAGTCAATTCTAAAGAGAAAAAACAGTCTCTTTTCCCTGCCTTGCCTGCTATTTCTGTGTAGTATCCAATTTCAGTATCTCTAACAAAAGCATAATCAGACTTATGATTACAGATGTGGGACATCTACTCCCACCGCATTTCAAGTTGAAGCTTTAAGATCCACTTTTCACAGACTGCTGCAACTACTTTTATTCTGTATATGGTTTATCCTTTGTTTGAAATCTCCAACTGTTTATAAATGTTTAACTATAAGGTGACTCAAAGAAGCTGGATATTAAGTTATATAAAAGATACAACAGATAAGAAAGAGCTGCAAAAATTCTAAGATAATAACAATAATAATTAAAACACCCCAATCCCCACGTTCCCAGTTGACTATTGGTAATTAAAGGACTTTAAAATAGGTCTCACTATGCAGAGATTCCTGCTGGGGCTTTTATAGCCTTCCTCCCTAGGGATTAATCTGTGGACAGAATCACTGCTGAGATAGGTGGCATGTGTGCCCAAATACCCAAGTAGCCAACCATACAGTGAGTAATTGGCTTCTGTCACATTACTACACTTTAGCTCCAAAAACCCACGTTGTCCTAATGGGAATAAATGAATGGCTGCTACTGAGAATAAACACTGCTGCTCACTAAGAAAATTGCTCAAAATTGGACCAGCCTGAAACAACAAATTTGGGGAGACACTGAGCTTTAGTCTCACTAATTTCTTCGTATGGTTTAACATAAGGTTGTCCCTACAGTACACTGGAAACATGGTACCTGCAGTTTTCACACAGGAAATTCTGAAATGGATTGCATCTCAGCCAGAGATCTTTCAATCTCACAGCTTCTCACTGAAGATTTAGAGACGGAAAATAAAGGGGGAAGGTAGGAATTTAGCAGCAGAGGTAGGCAGCTTATAAGAATAGCCCCAGTATGGTCATCAACCCCTCTACTTTACTCTTGCCAAAATATACAGGTATCATAGCTGCTGATTTGCTACTTTGCTGATACTCCATTGATACTTCTCTTCGTAGAAGTGGGCTAATTTCTTACCCCATAACAGATCATATATTCAATAAAATGCAACAAAATAGTCAAAAGTAGTTTTGCACCAGCCTGGTTCCTACAGTGTGCAATTGTGAAAGAGTGACTTTCAGATTATTATTCTTGCAAGCCTTAATTATATTGTCTGGATCATATAGTTGACATCACATGGTGCAGGAGAATGATATATCCAGAAATTGATCAGAGGCTGAGGGCACACAAATGTCTTCCACATTAGTCACCTGCTGTTGTTCAGGGACAGAGTGAAAAGATGTGTCCTTTGTCCATCTATGGAATCTGGTTTGCTTGACAATCTGACTCAAATGCCAACAGTCTGTCTAGAATCTTGGGCTCTTAGAACAAGTAAACACTGGATTTTAATGAGGCTGAAATACATAGAAATGCTAAACTGTACTCTTGCTCCTTGGAGGAGCCCAGGGGAGTAGCCCCAAGGACACATGGGTGAGTTGAAAAATTGCAGCAACCTAATATCAAGCATTCCTACAACAAAAAAAAAGGATTCCTATCAAACAAAACCTGTATATCTGGATATAATGTTAAGATGGCTGTCTTTTCCATCCAAAGACTGACTGACATGAGAATGAAAATCAGTGTTTTGCCCACTATCTGGGCTACTGATAAATATAGGCTGCAGATACTTGGACAAAAGACCATTTTTCTTTATGATGTCAAAATTTCTAAACTTCATATCTATTATAAATTCCACTGGACCACAATTGCTAAGATATATCTTCATAACTATGTGAATATAACATGTTTTAAAACACTGCCCAACAGCACAGTACAGACTCTTTGTGTAAAATGAATAGATATGAAAATATCTATATTAATTCTATATTCATATGAAATGAAAAGATATATGAATAGATATATAACTTGATTATTTTATTTTCTCTTCCCATGTGAACAGCCAGGACTAGCCATTTAAGAAAGATCAAATATTATGTTATTTTTCTGGCAAATGACATAACGTCTCCAAAATATTCCAAGGTTTTTACCAATTCATGTAATTGTTTTGCCTTATTTTTCCATTTGTTGGATAGGAATAGTGAAATGCTTACTGTAAGTCTCTCATAAAAGTATTTTAAAATTCAACATTATATTAATTTCCTGACATATACATGCAACCTCTTTGAAATCAAGGCTGGTTTCTACTATCTTGACACTACTTTCTCAGAAACATTGTGATTTTAGATAAGGAGATTCATTTTAATTTGCTGGTTGTTTACCATTCACATAGATGTGTTATCCCTATGTTTTAATCATCAATGATATGTTACCTCAGAAATTCAAAAGTGATCACAAATCTAAGATTAGAGGAAGCTACTGACTCTAGTGGAGTACTCCAAAGCCTTAGGTGTCTTATTTTACTCATGTTTTGTATACACGTAGTCCTTTTGGGGAAGCTTACAGAACTAAATGTGTTAGGTAAAAATCAGACAACAGTCATTGACATCATCATCGACATCATCTGCTATCCTGGAGATACCAGAGTGAACTGAAGGGAATTAATATCAGAATGAGCAGAATTTGATTCAGTATGTCTAGAGGATTTGGAAACTGAAGAATGCTACATGACGACTTGATCTTACTTATGGTAATAAGAAAGTCTGACAACCCAGTTTGGCGTATCACTTAAGCATGTGCTTAAAAGCTAGGCATGTTCTTTGGGTGTGCGGGTCATTATGGGCCCCAATCAATCGTGCAGTACTGTATATGCATGGAGGGAAAATATCCTTCCTGACCCCCTGCGGGCAATCATCTCAGCTCCTGAAGCATGAAATTAGAGTGGCCTTATCTTTGCTTGCATACTGTAACTACAAATGTTATTAGCGATCATAAATTTAACAAGCCCTATTTTAAAATCCATCCACAGCATTACTGCATGACTTTTGAAGACAGCCCTCTTCGAGAACTTACAACTTTTTCCCTTCCATCTTTTAATTTCATTTGGGTGAACTGGGGGAGGAAGGTCACCGTCAAACCTGCTGAAAGGCAATATTAACAGTAGTGCTTAGCTCCATTTCAACTGCCTTAGAACAAACAGCCACTTCCTGATGTGTAGAAATAATAACATTAAAATAAATAGCACTCTGTCCTTTCCTGGAGTCTATGCAAAGACTCCGAACCTTTACACCCCAGGCAGAGGAAACCTCAGCTCCTAAATTGCAAAAGGTTCTGGTCTAATTGAAGTTGGCACCTGGCCAACTTTATATCACTTGAACCCATAACCACAGGTTGTATGTCTATTTGTTTCTTCTTGTAACGGGGAAGCCCACTGCAGCTTAGCAGAAATGATTAATTACCAGTACAGAGAAATCACCAATACAGGCAAAGATAACTGGTTGTATTTGGAGGACAGCAGGAAGAACAAAAGACCTATCAATGCCTAATATATATCAGCATAACCTTTCTGTTCAGAACGGGATTCATTGCAGGTATTACTACTGCAGAAGGAGAGAAAAGGTGAATGAGAGTGCTGCCTCCCACACATGGAATACCCATCTCTCATGCACAATGAAGAACACGTGTTTCTCAGTTCAGATGACTTTGTACTTTAGCTAGAAGAAAAACAACAAAGACACAGTGAAAATAAACCCTCTGTGACCTGGGGTGGGGCAGAGTATATTTCTCACTTGACCTTACTTGAAACCCTTCCCTTCGGCAGATGAGTTCCCACTGAGACTTAAACCATGAAGAACAGACAAACAGATGTTAACAGCGTCTTTGCCGAAACACTGTGTTGGTCCAGAACTCCTGCTGCAAATGCTACTGGGCTTTATCCTCCCTCCCGTAGGCAGCAGTGCTGAAGGAGGCATTCTGAAAGGATTACAATTTTGCTGCAGGCTCACAAAGTAGAAAAAGCAGAGTTACGAGGGATAAAGCCCTTTACTGAACATCTTTTCAGAAAGCTTACTTAAGAATCAGATAGAAAAAGACTGGTCTCTCTTTTCCTTCTTTCTTCCAAGCTTTCTCCAGAGCGAATACCTTGAGATTTACATTGCATTCAAATATTCTGCATGGATGCCACTGTTCACCCTCCTTGCAAGCCCCTCCTTTCATTCTGTTCCTGATCTTCATGTCTTTGATAACACTGATTTAAGTAAAACCATTATATCAGAAACCTTTCGAAGCAGCTGACAGAGCTGTTCTGCACTTCACTCCAAGTATTTGCCACAGCAAAATTAATCCTTGCTCCAAAGTACCTGCAATCAACAGAAGTAAAACTAAAAAAAAAAATTAAAAAAAAAAAAAGAAATTAAAAGGTTCCTCACATCATAGTCTCACAGAACTCACATAGCTGCCACCTTGACCAAGGAATGAGGCAGGGACTTATAGCAGTTCTCAAGCACAGGGTGCTTAAACCAAAGAGAACTCTAACAGATTCATTTTGTCTGCAGAACAGGCACAGAAGAACATACATCAACATGTCACAATTACTCTGCCAAAAGTTACATTTGTACCTGTGTTTTGAAAAACCATTCTGGAACATCATGGGGAGCTGAACAGCATCCGAACTCAGCAGGTGGAACTATTTTTGTTTTAAGATTTGAGTTCTGGTACATGAGCTCTTAAGTCAAGAAAAGCATCAACATTTGTCATTTTTTAGCTGGATGCTATCTGCGTGTATCCACAAATACAGTGAGGACTTGAAAGTTGTTTTCTAGAATAGTAGATGCAAACACTCTCTTGTCCATCTCAGAATACAGCACAGCAAAAGGAATTTATGAGGTTTTTGTGGTCTGAATAGCAGACTTCAGTGTAAAAAAAAAAAAAGAGAAAAAAATATTGTGGGAGAAAGCATCAGTGAAAATAAAGAAAAAGGGCAACCTTATAATTTTTCTAATTTCTGTGGGGTTTCTAATTCCTGTGGATTGGAGATGGTGAGGAGAGTTGAAGAAAATGAAGAATGCACAAAAATAATGTCAAAATTAACTCTCATGGCAGAGAAATTGATGACACAGAAAAGCAGACATAGAACCTCACCCCGGTATGGTTGGACCAACTTCCAGGTCAAGCAATATGGAGCAAGGCCATGAATACAAGGCTATATGTATTCTCTATACATTGGACTGGGAGTAGAATATGTTCTCCTTTTCAAAAAATAGCACATACACCTTTTTTTCCCCTTTGAGAAAGAATGACTTTCTAATGTGGAGGAACAATGGTTCCTAAATGTGCTAAAATGAGGTCTACAGTTGGTAAATGGGTAACAGCTTCTCTTCTATTTTTTTTTTCCCCTTTCCTCAAGCTTCTGAACATTATTCAAAGATAAATACATTTCAAGTGTATGGATCCACTTACGTACAAAGTGCTATTGCATCTCCTTTTTTTTTATTTTCTCTTCCTAGCTCCTAGTATTACCAAATGATTCTGAGCTGCAAAGCTTTTACATTAATGGAAGTTCCCATTCAGCCGAATTCAAAATCCTCTTTACTATGAATACTGAGAGACAACACAAGCAACACTAAAACTACACGGATGGCTTCTTTTATTCAGGCATCAGTTACATTAATATGTATAAGAAATTACTTCACATTTTTAAACTCTTAAGAAAATAAAGAGGGCTAGGGTCAAGAGGGAAGAGAGATCTGCTGACTGGAAAGAAAATATGGGAAGATGCCCACTGCTTTGTGAGAACAGACATCAGGTTGGCAAATCTAAAAACTATAAAATCTTTGTGGTGGTTTCTAAGCTTCATGAAACACCTCTTTGCGAGCTTTCACTCCATATTAAGAGCCTTTTTAATGCTCCAGTAGGTTTGCATCACGCTCTGGGATGACCTGTATTATGATGATTATTATAATCGTTACTATTTTTAATACTAATAATGCAATTTGTCATCCCAACTGAGCACAGAGGCCACAGGAGGCTATGTCTGCTCCTCAAAGCCAAACAACTGCACCTAGAGATGTGGAGAAAGTATCAAAAGCATGCTGTCCCCTGTGCTGTTTTGCCCCACTGGAGTTCATTTAATTGGATATTGGGACTGACAATGTTAGCGCACAGCCTGACAGGCGATGATAGGGGCCCATCTGTGGCTGGCAAACTGGACTGATCAGATCAGGAAGGTTGCTGGCTGATCTCTGGCAGAAGTTCAAAGCCTGAGTTAGATCTTGAGGCAACACTTCTATCCTCATATGATAAAGTGGAGAAGTGAATATGCCTTTAATTTGGAGATGAATTATCGAGGCTACGAAGCTGACATCTGGGTTTTGGTCAAATATGTATACCCTATTTTACACAGGAATGGCTTCAAAAACTGAATCAGATGAGAAGCCTTTTTTTTTTCCCTTTTAAAGTTTTTTCCCTTTTAAAGCCAGCTGTAGATCACTCCGCAGTACAAAAATAAAACTCTGACAAAACAAAAATGGCCAAAAAAAAGAGCAGAGGAGAGAATTACATTCAGAGTATGCACAATTCCAACCAAAAAAAAAAAATAAAAAATCTTGTGAGCAAGGACTTTCAAATAGGATTTAAAAAAGATAACTTGGAGCTTATGATACAGTTAATCCTGATGCTACATCTACATGCAGGGAAAATGGAGAGAAGATGTTCGGGTAGTTTAAAAACCAAACCAAAACCACAGGAACAAATCACATTCCTGTAACCTCAAAAAAAAAAAATCACTTTTATCTTAGGCTTAGGTGCATGAGATCAGAATAGAATGTTGCACAGGGCTAGTTTATAATTAGCATTTACAGAGCACCATACTTTGGTAGTGCCACTGCCTCATGAGAGACCCAAAAGAGGCTGATGCAACTGCTAAGAGAGGAGTATGCCTTCTCTTTTCTCCCATGGTAACAAAAAGGTCTCTGCAGGACAGGAAATAGCTTATGCCCTGACCCCTAAATATCCAGCAAAGACAAGCTTCAACACGAAAGAAGGTTTCACACCATGAAGTGAAGGCAAAGTGGGCTTCCTGTCCCTTTGACATTTATCATTTGCAGAAGACACGATTCCCTGAGGAAGACCCTCTACCTGAGTCTAGTGCTCCCACCAATAAAATAAATTGGCCTGTTGCTGCTGCACAGACTTCCTCTGAGGTCTTCTTGACCAGTCTTCAAGACTCCTTTCACAAAAAATCTCACCATGTGCTTTCCAGGTGCTTGTCCTTCTTGCTCCTGCTGCAGACTAGCTGACCATCTTTCAAAGGCGGGCCCAGTAAGACCCAATATGTGGGAGGGAAGGAGAAAGGTGTCTCTGAGCATTCCTATGACTACACCTTCAGCTGCTTCTTTTCCAAAGCTTTCTTGTTTAGCAACGATTACAACTAATTTCCATGCATACACTTGCAGGGCTACCTTTTTTCAGCCTTTATTTCATTTGTTTCTTTCTTCAAAAAGATCGACAATATTACAGGAATGAAAATCAAGAGGACAGAAGAAAGTTTAACAGCATCCTGCTCTGAGGGTTAACCAGATGCTCTCTGGTTAAGGCAGAGAGCATCTATGCCACTGTATTTTAAGTAGGCATTTGGAAAATAAGTACCTTTGACCAGATGATAATTTAGTCCTTTTTGACTCCATCACATCAAAGCAAATCTATCTGGAAATTCTCAGAGGAAACAAGTTTTGCTGAAAAATGCCAAATTCTCGACTCCGACGTATTTTGTTTGCAACAACAGGGGCGATACAAACTTCTGCCTGAGCAAAGGAGTGCTACTGGTCTTCCAGATAGATTTTTCCCTGCTTACGAGTTACTGGGAATCCTTCCTGGCAATTTCTGTCGTTAGCTGCAGAGTAAGGGCATTCTCAGTTTGCTTTCTTTTTTTTAATTGCCTTTGACTGGCAAGAACCGTCATTAAAAAAAGAAATTAAAAAACCCTTACTCTCCAAAGCAACCAAACAACCCCTCAAGTAAAACCTTCTTTTGTGAGGTGACCTTGATTTCTCTCTCTCTCAGTAAAGAAAATATGACTACGCTGTCAATACTGGATGTTGCTGATCTGAGATCACTTGGGCTTTATCTACTCGAGGGATTTGCAAACATTTTCCAAGTGAGCAGGAAGTAGTAGAGGTAACAATAGAGCGAATAAGCTCCGGAGGCAAGACCTATATTTTATTTGTCTTTTCAAATGACTTATCAGCTTTTTCAGCTGTTAGAATGCTTTTCTCAGGAAAGAGAAGAGAGGACAAATCACTGATATTGCTACCTCCACTAAATCCAGGCCAGTCTCTCATCTGGGATAAGTTGGTGGAAATACACTGAAAGCAATGGATTAATGTTTATTCACAACCAACCTGAGAATCTGTATTTTCTTATGTGAATACAAACCCATAGAGAGCAGAATCAGGCAACAACTGACACTAGATTGATTTTCTCATTTTCTGAGTTTGGCAGTATGTTACACATCCCAGAAGCAGATTTGCCACTGGCCTAATACTTCCCTACATATATAATATTTCAGAGAATGCTGCTGAACTCTTTGCCTTTACTAATCTAAATATTTGCCCATTTCATAAATCTTAGCTCAGTTTCTCCTGCTTCATTTCCTCACCACTTTGTGGCACACAGTTGCTTACCGCAAATGAAAAAATACCAACCCTGCAAATTGGCAAATTCAGAAAAGAACTATGTTAAATTCTTTTTTTTTTCCTTAAAATTGAGTTAATCTGGCTATTCATGTTCATTGGCTCAATGTTTTACAGCCCTTGCAATGGCATCTCTCCTCCCTGGAAACCAGTAGGTTTATCTGCAGAGTGAACCTATACAGGTGTGGGTGAGTTTCATCTCTAATAATACTTGCACTATTCTGGCAATTTCTGAGCAGTCCTGTCTCCTAGACACAACACTGTTGGAATGCACTGTGAAAGTACTAGTGAAATTAGCAGACACATCCTATGGCATCTGAAAGCTTTCTTGCTTGAGTTGCCTGAATGGAAACTTTTTCTTTTCTACTTTCAAATGACATGAATGAGTTAAGAAACAAGGTTGGCTATAGCTACTTGGTGCCTGATTAACAAAGTTCATGCTGCTCCAGTGTGCTTGAAGGATAATAATTCAATTTAAGTGTATACATTAGAAGCACATGGTATATCTGATTCTGTGCACTTTAAATTGGTTTAACTACTGGGTTTACAGAGAGGAGGTGGAACTCTCGCTGAGGTGTTCACTCTGTACAGAATCACTCACCACAGACTGTCAGTTATCCAGAACAAAAGACTTGTGTAGCGCCCTTCTTTATCAGTGTTTTCTAATCTAAAACATTCCCCTTGCTCTCATATCCATCCCTCCAAGTATTAATGAAAGGAAACATACCATAGGATTTCACAATGTGTGACAAAAACTTACAAACAAAAATAAAAAGCACAAAACATTCTTCATTTCTAATATTTACCAAAAACTTCTGTTTAAAAATTGCACTATTACTGCACTTTTTAGGAAAGACTTTATCAAATTTTATGTCTAGCATCATTCAATCATCAATAACAATATCACAGTTTTGCTTGTTATGTCATTAATCTGGTGTTACTCGCTTTCCTTCTCATACAGTGTGCAAAAGTGTTATTATAACCTTGCTGTTCTTTTAATTGCTGTTAAAATTCGTAGCGATCAGAGAGCTCTCATCATTTTTGGCAGCAGTTTCCAAGCTTTCTAACAGACTGCTTTCCACCTGGTTTCACTTCAGGATTCATAATTTCCCTCTCGCTGGCAACCCCCACTGTTGCAGCTGCATTTCTATCAGACTAACACACACAGTTGAGGTAGAGACATCTTACAGGGAGAACTTTGGTGATTTAGCCAGATCATTAAATCCCCCTTTCCCCCTCATGTTTCTCTCCACAAAATTCAAAATAGCAGAATATGCATAAAACTGGGGCTCTGCATTTTAAGGACCTTTCAAGATGAGTTTATTTTTAATCATGATGAGAGGACTTCAGCTGTGGGATGCAATGGAAGTTCCACCAGGTGAGACTTTCAGGATCAACTGGAAACAAAAGTGGAAAAATGTAGCATCTTGTATGAGGTCCACCATTAGGTGACCAAACAGACCTCATCCATCTTTCTAAACCTGTGAACACCGAGTAAATCTTGGTTTCAGGCTTTCTGTGCTGATTAAGGAAAATTAACACCCAAAAAGCCTCAACCCATTTCTACATTGAACTTAAACTAATAGCACAGATCATTTAATCTTTAAATTTTACATCTGGAAGCAACACATATGGAGTTTTATAGCTATACAAAAGTTTCTTAAGTTCCACCATCCTGGATTCTGTGAAAGTCTGAGTATTTCTTCAGAACTTACGGTGTGGCCTACAAACTCCATGGTGTATAGAGAATCTAAATTGCAATAATAAGACAGTGTTGTAAATGGCAATGCAAATTACTTTGAAAGGTTCCAGAGATTTTTGAAAAACTATATGAGTTTTGTGGTTTTCTCTGAATATCTAGATATAATGGCTTATATGGAAATATGTACATGGCTTTGGATTATATATCAAAGAATCCTGAAATTTACAATTGCACTCCTGCAAACAAGGTTTGCTAGTGGAGATAGCAGAGAGATGCTGCCTTAGATATGGATGCAAGCCAGTTCTCCAGGTGTAAATATCAAAGGCTGAAGGAACTCTTTAACCTCAGTATAAATAAATCCATGTCTCAAAATACGTAACAGATACTACAGTGGAGCTCATCCAAATAACAGAACAAACACTCCTTTGAATCATAAGGAATCAAAAGTCAAATCCAAACTTTCTAAGAAATCCTGTAAGTCTGCAATTATTTCAAAGGAAGTTGAAAGTGATCAATAGCTCGGAAAAATCACATCCCAAAGCGTACAGAGCACACCGCAATACAGGTGCCAGTATTATTACTCTCTGCCTCGGGAGTTTTTGAGAGAGACAATCCCCAGTGGAGGCTGTTTCAGATTCCAGCCAATGTTTCAGGTTCCAGCTAGTTCCAATCACATTAGTTATGTAAGCCACTTTCCCCAAATGCATTACTAGTTAATAATTTTGTACTTAAAGATACAAATCTTTGACTGTTTTAAAGTGTTATTAGTGGAACTGAGAGGGCTTCAAGGAGGAAAAGTAGCTTCCAGTATTTCACACATAAAAAATATTAAATAAAATAGAGAAACATTAAAGTTTAATGCTGAATTTTCAACATCGTGTTTTTCACAAATTAACTCCAGCCGTATCAATTAATTTGTTGCCAGCAGTAAAAAACTAACCTGAACTTTTCTTCCAATCAAAGGACATGCCTGTGGAGCTCTCTAATTTTTTTGGCAATACCTGAAAGTTTCCAGCATTGTCTTAACTTACATCATCTGAATTACTATAATTTGTAATGCCACGTCCTTGTTTAACAGTCTTTTATGAGATAATAGTAACAATTTCTAAACCTTCACTGTCATTTGAAGGGATCACCGTTAAGGACACAGAACTGTTCAAAGTTAGAAAAGGAAGGAAGTGCAGAGAATGGCTTCCAGAGAGATTCCCCCCAAAACAAGCCTGAAAACAGAAAATTCAGGGTTCTTATTGGAATGATCTTTTGGCTTTTCTGAATCTTCAGATATGCCATGCTCCTGTTTATGACCAAATGGAAAATAAAAGTATAGCAGCCTCATAACTCAGGTGTGGTAGCAAAGTGCCTATGCTCAGGAAAATAAATACCCACTCACCCATTCACCAAATGAGGTGGCAGAAGGTAGACAGGCATGATAGATTTTTCCTTATCTTTTCCACCAAATACATCCTTGAACTCTACCTAATTGTCTGAATTTTAACATCTTTTCATGCCCGGGGATCAAACTGCATCCTGTGAGGCTATGTGCAATGAAGCAATAGAAATGGTAGTAGATTTTACCCAAAGCAATATCTTTTACACATGTGTTCACAGTTCTATCTGTGAAGAGTGCAGTCACAGAGCCTAGTTCAATTTCAGACATCGAGGCTTCTTATCCAAAGGCCTGATAATGTTACTGCTTTGCTTCATCATATATTTTCACCTTCATGTTAGCTCATTCCCCTCCTCATCACTCTGTTTGGAGTTAGCTAATTAAATTATTATTTTCATTAGTTGTCTCTTACTATCTGGAACATATAGTCCCTACTAATCTCGATTCTCAAACATTCCAGGCTGCGAGCACTTCAGTTGCTGAGAAGGTCTCCTCATCTGCATGAAAATATTTTAAAAAATGCTATTTTCTCCACAACTAGCTAGGCACGTATTTGCATTTCTTTGCATAAGTGGCCGTGGGAAAAAAAAAAATTAAATGCTTTGGGAAGGATGACTGTCAAATTGCCTTGTCTTGAGAATTTGACAGTTGTCCATCTCCTGATCCTCCTCCTGTCCATTGTGCCTGTGGCTATGAATGCCACACTGTATTTAATTTAGCACACACTACCTTGCAGTTCAACTTTACCCTGCATGTGGGTTCTCAGTCATGGCAATACTTTCCAAACATTGCCATTTGGTGACATGATGAAGTCAAATGAATTTTTTAAAGAATGCAGATCCTGAGCTGCCATATATGAACACAGAATTGGGGTTTAAGTGGAAATAGCTTTGCAGCCATAACCACATGGCACCATTATTGGTGACTAATAGTTTAATTAATTGTATTAAATATAGTATTAATAACACAATTAATATTGTTAATAATTACTATAATTATTAATTAATGATAATGAATGTTTGCTTAGTTACCCATAGAAATTATTGTTCAAGCAATTGGTTTCTGCTACCTCTAAATAAGTTTTTAAAAATCAAATCCATTTTACCTGTTATTTTTTTAACTTGTGAATTAACAGGCCAAGCCATCGAATGTTTATATCTGTATTTTATCCGTTGCAAAGAACAATAATCCAGTCCAATGTTTTATCATTTCATGAAAGCCAGAATTAAGCACTGTTAAACCAGATCAAAAGCTGATTTGAAAAGTACCTTCCTATTTGTATATAATATGAATGCCATAACTTAAAGCTATAGTTTTTGTTCTTGCTTATTTAAAACCAGAAAACATTTAAAGCTATTTCTAACAAGCATGGTACACTGGATATAATGTAAAATATGCTAAGTAGTATACAGCATGAAAAAAAATGCTTTTATGGAATGCATGGCCTTTTAGTTCATGGATGTTGACCAGCTTTTGATTTTATATATGGACAGAACCCATCTTTTCTGCATGATGTGATCCAAGGAGTCATATTGAGGTGAAAAAGTAGAAATACATTAATATTGCAATGTTACTTTAAAGATACATTTCATTATGCAGGTGCCTATTTCCTCAGAGGCTTTAAAGTTACAGCAAGGTTATCAGAGATCTTTAAACATCTAAGTCCTTCATTTAGCTTTTTTATTTCCTGGCTTATTTCCTGACTTGGGAATAGGCTATAGTACTTCAGATACACATGAAACTGCCAACAGGCTGCTGCACTCCTTATACTCAGCCAAGTACATAGTCTGACTCCATCTTTTCGCCGTTATAGTTTTGATTTTGTAACACCAACAAGGCATTTCAGATGTAATACTCTTTAGGGATTGTGACAGAACTTCTTGTGTGGTTATAGCCTCTGGCTCTGTGAGTCCACACAGACTAAGCAGTATTCTACTCATTCTTAGTAGGTATTAATTTACCCGGATCCCACCACATATTGTTGGGTAAGGCAGCCAGCCCAGAGAAGCAGGCTTCCTCTTGTCCCCTGGGTCAAGAGATTGGGTGCATACCTCTTGCCTTACACCTCCATAAAACCTCGTCATCCAGCCTCCTCCCATCCCACTGGGCCATCACAGGAGGAAATCAATTCATAAACTGCTGAAATCAATCTCAAGGGAAATCTTGTTTTTCCTTATGCTTAAAGGTAGTCCCGAAGTAGAAGGAGGAAAGTGACTGACTACTCTTTCTCTTAGAGTTGTCAGAACGTAGGTCCTTCAAAAAATTAAACTAGATTAATTTGTCACATGGGCGGGGTTTAAGTGTCTAACACTTTAAATGGATGGGAAAGTTTGCTCAAGAAATTTCCATGCAAAGAAGCTTCATTTTGTTTTGGACAGTAAGAACTGGATCATTTCAAATTGTACAATGCTAAATCAGGATTGCTGTATGGCAAATGGCAAATAAAATCCTCTTCCGAGAGAAAAGCTACTCAGAAATCTTAGGCTTGTTCTGATACACTTCTTTCAAAACTACTTCAAGGTGAAAGGCAGCTTAAATGTAGCCTGTTCCATGCTCAAAACAGCATGGAGCTATTGCCTTTTTCACTATCTTTTGCAAGTTTTATAAAGCTCATTTACATGACTAAAATGTGTTTTAAAAGTCTCTTCTATTTAACTATCACAAATTGTTTCCTAGCAGTGTTCTTCAATTGGTTCCTTGATCCCAGTGCATTTCTCATCATTTGCTCACATCTGTGAAAAGTAAATCCATGTTGCCAAAACCTCAGAATTAACCATTTTAGCCAGGTCACCTGGAAGTCATGCAGCAACAGAACAATCTTAAAGATGCGTTTGTGTGTCACTGAGAACAGCTTTTATAAAATGATCATTTTTATAAAATGATTACAAGTTCCTATTTGTTATAGCTGCATGCAGACAAGCTGGGGTAATTTTCTCCCTTTCTCAGCTTGATTCTGCCCAGGACAAAGAATCTCTATCTTGCATTCTCTGATCTTCAGCTAAATACGATGAGATATTTCTTGGGCAGAACAAATAAGAATTTGAATGCTCAGCCAGATGACATGATGCTGTAGCCAGGTTGAACACGTAGCCCTCATAAAAATTCCTCATGACAATTCACTGTTTATTTCACAGATTTTTCCTATCTTTGGGTTTTATTTTGTAGACAGTCTTTGGTGATTTTTTTGTTGGTGTTGTTAAGAAAGTGGAATAATTTGAGTATATCACAAGCACATCCCTTCTCTCATTCAAAATTGTTGCTGTAAATTCCCAAGATGTGAAATTTAAGCAAAATTGATCTGCTTGTGGTAAGACACAGTTTGTATTCTCCATCTTCCTTAACGGTTTCTTATGGGGTTTTCACATAGGCATGTCAACCAGGCACTATACACTAGCAGATACCACAGATACTATAAATTAGGTAAATTCCAGTCACGAGTGTTGGTCTGGATATGCAAACCACACATAAAATAAAATAGAGAAAGAGCATCCTGATGCTGGCAGGAATTCGTTTGAAATACATCAGTTCAGCATCAGTACTGTCTGTGTTGAACGCAGTTTGTAGGTAGCTCAGTCAGAAAAATTTGAAAGTTCTGAGTACTTCCATTTCACAAACAAGCTGAAAATCAAATAGGTAAAAGCTTTCTGGGAAATTATTTGCAAGCTTATGACTGAAAGTGCAGAAATTGATCAATAACGATAATAATATTATAAAATTAACTCACTTTGAAAGAGGAAGAGTAGCTTGGAAAGATGCCGTTGCCATAGTTCTGTTGTATGAAACCAAATTAAAAGAATCCAAGGGAACGCACACACTTGTAACTGGCAGAACAAAACGCGTCAAAAAAGTTGAAGGAAAATTTGTTCAAGGTTCCCCCCTAAATAGTTAGAATTTCATATCTGAGATTCTTCATCCTACTTTGGTTCTATATATATGGTTTCATCCTATTCAACTTTACACAAATAGCCATTATTGTTCTAAGCAACAAGAAGAAATGCATAGCATCAGAGAAACTTCACAGAAAACCAGACAAATCACGTTACACTTCGTTCAGAATACTAATTTCTTAATGCTTATGCCTGTGTTTTGAGAAAGACAACAGCCTGGATTTTCATACCACCATCCAAACTTCAAGGCCCTACTTGTGCTGGTTTCTTCCTCTAATAGTTGGAGATGGATGCTCACCTTTGGAGAGTGACTTATCTCACTAAGCTAAGAATCATACCTGGAAGAAATGCCCTCCTGACTCTTTAGACAAATGGAATGATCTCATGTCAAAATGTCATGTCAAACATGTTAGAGCATGTTACTCAGGACTGCATCGGCAGGGGAGTTGGACTAGATGATCTCTACGGTTCCTTACAACTCTAAAAATTCAGTGAAATTCACTGAAAGTGCCCCTGTACTCTGATCCTCAATGTAGATATATGACACGTGGGGCTTTTCTCTGGATGGGCACACACGCATGCTATGAAACATCTTTCTGAAGGTCCTTCCGAAAGACTACCTTAGGAAGATATATCAGCCCAAGAGGCCAAAGGAATGAGATGGGAAATTGAATATGCATGCTATACATCTTTCCAGTCTTAAGGCAAATGCTGAAATTCTGAAATACCATGAGTGGAGTTTGTTCAACTTCCTCCTTGCAACTAAAATGACTTTCACATCAGCAAATGACTCCAATACATGACAAGAACTGTTCATGCTCAGGAGCAAAGCACAGGGTCAAGGCTTTAGAATCACTCAGATCTAACTTCCTCAAGTTAGATATCAAAGCCAGGGCACTGAGGGAACACTGCAAAGCAACCTAGACCCTGGCCATGCACTTGAGCTGTTACAGATTTTACTTTTGTCCTCGTTCCTTTTTCTTACATGCACCGAACACCTTCAGACTTTTTTAGTCCAGATTCACACTTCCTAACAATCAGCAGGAGAAATGTTGATTATGATATTTTAAACAAACTTCATTTTAAGAAAAGTAGATTTTTTTTTATATAGTTAAATAACATTTGGGAGTCTTTAGGCACTCTTGGTTCAGATTCTTTTGTTAAATAAAACAGACTCAGCAAAGGAAAATAAAAAGTGCATATATCACTTGCAGCAACAAAGTCGGGGAAGTCGTGGTGTTGCAATGCGAAGGACAACAGAAACCCGATTTCATTTATTTCTATGACATGAAAATGAATTGGGCAATGGAAACAATCAGGCTTTGGTATGGCAGGATTCCCCTCTGAAAACTGTTAAAGACAGAAACACACAAAGAAACACAATGAATTTTCTAGTGGCCCATCCATGTGTTTGATAAGCACACAGGACAATGTAAGCCTCATATTCTAATTTGACATAAGCATATCTGACTGGGCAGATTATACCAAGGGAATGAACAAATAATAGACATCATCCTCCTCATCCTAAATCTGTACCTGTGCTATAGCTTGCCTTACAGTGTGCTTAAATCAAATCTACAAAAGTTCAGGGCATGTAAAAGAATAAATTAAACTGGAATACAGAAAACAATAGCACTGCAGTAATACTACCCAGCTATCTTCATTTTCTGTAACTTTAGCTTCTGTCAGAGCCTCCTTGGGTGCTCTGCTGTGATCATCTTTTGTTAAGAACTTGTTTGAGAGTTGGAATTTCAGAAAATGAGAAAGCTTATTCTTGATATAGGTTGCTCTTGCTTCTCAGAGCACCACTGGCTGACAGATCTGAACAGGAATGCTCTGTCCACGAAGGACCCAATTCCAATCAGGCAGAGCTCCAAGGCAGCAGGAGACCTAACAGATAAGGGCACATCACAGTTATGCAGGGCTTCACTCCTGGCAAGGTAAAGCTGCAATGATGCCCAGATTGCTCTAGGACAGCAGCCAGAGACTGTGCCAAGGGGAACACCTGCAGGGTGATATAAGACTATTGAAGTGACCATGGGAGGGGAAATAAAAGATGTGGGTGCCACTAGGGCTTGCTCTCCTACCTGGCATCTCTCAAGTTCAGGAGACCCTTTTCACATGTAGGTGCATGGAGGCAATTCGCAGTAAGCAGGTGGCAATGAAGAAGTGAGAGTGTTAGGAAGAAGCAGTTAGATCCTAAAACTGGCAGGAGCAGCTGCTGGAACTGCTGTGATGTTGTATGACTCTTTCATCACTTTGTCCCTGATTACCTGCCATCATTGTCACCTGTCTGCTGCAACCTTCCCATCAGGCCACCTCTTTTGCCCCAGACAGAGCCTTGTTCTCCTCTTTCTCCTTCTGCTGTACCACTCTCCAACTACTTCCATACCTTTTTCATATAAATGATCCCCTTTCAGTGAAGATCTGCCTCAGCTCCTTCTTAGATCATTCCTCTCCTTCCCTCCCTAAAAGGCTTTGCAGGTCATTCAGCAAGTCAAGCTCTGTCCTCTTCTCTAAATTGCTTCTCTTTAACCTTTAGATGCCCTGAGGGAAAGCACTTTCTACAGATTTCTACAATACCAGCTGTCTGAGGTGAGCAATGGCTCCATGAAATCCCACTGACCTCCTGGTTTCACAACATTTCTGTACTTCATGGTGTTACAATACTTCTTTTTTAGTACTGTGAATTATTAAGATGCTGCCACCATCACTGCTCATGGTGTTAATTAACAATTAACAGAGCACACATAAATAACACTAATAAGACTTTGTGAGCTGAATGTGTGGAAAAAAAGCACTCAGTTTTGTGGAAAACACACTTCTGGCTATTTGATGAAATAAGCAAACCCCTATTTTCTTCTTTATATATATACATCCACCTCCCCATGCACTAAAGAACATCTTTAAAGCAATTTCATACACTATTTTTAGATGTTATAAATAGTCCTTTTAAAACACCAATTGATGAAGCCAATTGGGATGGCCTAGTGCTAAAACAGAGGAAGAAAGAACAAGAGCAAAAAGTCACATACAGAGGTATATAATCACACACACACTTGTATGATGTGAAATCATTCTAAATATAACTTTATGATGCTGTTAACAGAGGTATTGACATGGGATGGAGAAAAGGGGGGTGCAAAGCACAGAACAAAATTCCTAACTCTGCCAACAACGCTGGAACAGTGAAGCAGAAGGCAGTATATACACATGTACAACTAGACAGGAGAAAGATTGCAACACCAGGTTTACAGTAAACTATGTTTAAGGTTTTGCAAAGTATCAGCACCAATTCACTGTCAATCTTCCCCCATGCAGCCTGTCAGCGTACTGAACTAGGGGCAGATATAAGATGGACAGGAGTTCTTAACCTGGAGAGAAAACATACTGGATCCAAAGACCCTTTCTTCCAGATGCCCACTAGTCAGAAACTCCCTGGCATCCTCCAGTACCTGTTGGCCAGACTATTTCATATCTAGAAGTGTCCATGAGCCTCCATTCACCAACAAAAGCAATACTGCACAACTTCTCAGCTTTCTGTGCTGTCCCTTCCAGACAGGCTTTTACTTTTGGAGATAAAAGTCTTAAAAACCCTCTCACCTCTGCTCCTAGCACCTCACTCAGGTACTCATTAATCGAGGTGATGGCTTTCCACTTATCATGATACATGCTGGTAATAGGGAATTTTCCCCTCCACATCTGGTACCTCTGTTGGTCCGTCTGCCACGAAAGTGCACTATGACTGCACTCACTGCTCCATTTTGCTTCTTCCTGTATGACCCGTGCCACAAACTGCTTTTGGCTAGAAAGAGTGATATCTCTGTTCAGCTGAAGACTGCCTTATTAGCATTCAGAGGCCACTGGGAGCCTCGTGCTCTCTCCAAACGCTTTTTCATGATCAACACAAGTGTTTCCTCTTCTGCTCCTCCTTGGGCACTCTGTAACACTCTCAGTCACAAGTTCACTCTTAGGGACACAGAGACTTGAAATCTGATCTCAACAGGGTTGGTGCTAGACTAAAATGCCAAGATTCCCAACCTCTTACATATTTATTTTTAATTTATATTTAAAAACCTCCTCTACCTTCAGGCTAGACAAACCACTCTGCAAGTGAATGTGACTTCCTATGCCAGTACCACAAGCTTTTCTTAGTGCTTTTAGTGAGGCCAGATATTGGCTCGTTTTCTGTAGCTTGTAACACCTGTGAATCAGTACATTTCATTTTCTGAAGTCATACCAGAGACTGGGACCCAGGTGAGTTTAATCTCTTTGGAGAATATTTGGCCTTTATATAAACATTCAGATTATAAACGAAGTCTTATGAAGCAATTAATTTTTGCATGTAAGTGATCTTATTGCTTCACAGCTACACTCTGTAGTGACTTTGTAATTAATGTCTAATTTTTTAGAGCACTAGTAAATATTTTTGATTGCTTTTCTGTAGCTATTTCATCTGGGGGTTGATAGTTTTTTTTATCTATCCTATTTATTAGTACTTCTGGTTTGTCCAGAGGCATCTTTTGGAAACATTAAAAAGTTAGGACAAAGGATCCAACCAGATATTAGGACAAAGATATCCAACAGATATGTTTTTTTTTTTTCCTTGAGCCCGAAATGTTTTCAATTCAGTACAATTTCTAATCATCAGCTGGAACATCAAGCAGCATTCAACACAATCTAATTATATACTGAGAACTGTTTGCAGGAAAGTTACAAATACTAATAAAGATTAAGCTTAACCATGAAATTATATTACATAAAAATAAATAATGGTATGATGCCTTTAAGGGCTAAAGTAGTATTTTTGTTCAAAATAAACATAAATGCTATCAAAAATATTCTGCAAATACCAGGAACAGACATACATAACAACCATGAAAAAATCAGACTAAATTAAGAACCCTCATAGGAGGGGGCCTAGGGGCTCTGAGGGCATCTTCAATGGATTTCACACACTTATATTACTAGTTATTAATTTAAATCCTGTCCAAACAATGAGCAACTGAACTGAGAGAATTATCTACAGCAATCCATTAATACCAGTAAATCTGTTTATGAACTGTCCAAAAATCATTCACAGTATATGAATAATCATTTAGAAATGCATGTTTTATGCCTTGTAGCAGCCTATGGAATGCTTGCAAATTATTTGCTGTTCAAAATTTGTTGCCTGCACTATAAATTTCATCACAGTCAAATATTACAAAATACAACAACAGTTTTCTCATAAGGTTTGTGTTTCATTCTACATGATTTAAAATAAAATTAGACAACTACTACATACTAGTTTAAAAATAAATTTGAAAATTTTCATGCTGAAAGTTGATTGCAGTTGCTGTCTGAACACTATTAATCCAAAGAAAAGCACATGCTTGGACAGAGATAATTCATGTATTAAGTGTTTATCTTTCAAGCTACATGGAAAGAACACCTAATGTCTATCCTTGCACTAATATAGTAAGGTAACTAATGTTCCATGCCATCTATCATATAACAGAAAATTAGAAAAAAACAAGGTATATTTACAAGGATTTTCTTGGAGAAGTGAGCGCTGAAGATTGAAATTTGCAAGCTGGTGGCTTAAAAACAGAAAAGTCATGAGGAAACCATCATGACATATGAAACACAGCTTCTTGAATTCAGAAAGTGTTGGAGAAAGAGAATTAGAGACCTCCATCTGAAAGAACATCCCTCAAATGTTGCCACTGAGTTCAGTAGAACCTGTGTATTTGTAAATTGGACTACTCCATGCACCCTTGTTTGCCAAAACACTACTTGAAGCATCCAGGTCTCATCTACAAATAAGACAGTCCCTGGAGTTCTAGTCATATCATCTATCTTACATTGAATCTAACATTTCCATAAACAGCTGGTCACCTAACTCATGGAAGGAAACCCATACTTATGCGAGAGAAGGCAGCCACAAAGCCTGTGAACATTCTTGGAGAATACCCTGAACGCTGAAACAGTTGAGTGTCAACAAAAGTTTTACAGTTCTGTTCCTAGATTATTTTCTTTCATTTTGACTTTGTTCCTGATAACTCTGAAGTGTAAAATAAAATAAAATAAAAATAAAAATTTTATCTATATATATATATTTATATTTATATAAGTATGTGGGACAGGACACAACAAAAATATTTCTTCATACCTCAACACAAAAATATCTTCATACAAAAGCATCTGAGGCATCTTTGAACATACTGATAAATCATTTATGCGAAGGTGTGATCATAAGAAGCCAAAGATATAGCAGAGACCTTCAAAGAGAATTTCAAGTTTCTATCTGATTTGATCACTAGCTGGATACAACTTTCCATCAGTTGCCTGTTCACTATAGAAGAATTTCTTGTCTCACTAAAATTAATAAAAATTACTGATTAATCCAGGATTTCACTGAAATTAATAAAAATTACTGATTAATCCAGGATTTCACCCCAGAGACTTGACAACATATGCAAATATTCTCTGTCTTGGTCCAGCTCCAAGAAATTGGGTGAGAGAAGCATTGTAGGAAACCAGAACCAGTGTGAAATTTAAAGTTCTTTGGATTTCATTAAAAATCCACAAATCGGTCTATTTTCCTAGAGAAATGGGACAGGTGTCAAGCAAAAATAGAATCCTTTGCTGAGAAAACATGACTTAACTCTCAAAAACTGTAGCAATTTCCATTTAGGCATTTTTCACAGTGAAAAATAGCTATCCTAATGAAACTGTGAATGAAGCCTGATTTGGGAGAAGAGTTAGAAATGAAACAGCAAAAAAACCAACTGCAACCCTAATATTAGAGTCCACAAAACAAAATATGTAAATTTTGCAAAGCATTGTGTTGGATGAAACCACAATTAAAATGTTACCCATTCTAGCAATTTCCATAAATTATTGGAACAAATCCAGTTGATATGGATTTTATATCAGGTTCCCAGTAACTGGGGGATATTAATTTTAACAAACAGGTAGTTCCTCGTTTCACTGTTAAGAAGCATTATTTGGCAGTTTCTGATAGCCTGAACATTAAGTATATATGGATAATATTAATTCTATCAGCAAAAGTAGATAATTTTTTTATGTCAAAATGGAACCTCTGCTGTGCACTCAGTCCCTTTAAAAAGAACCTCTAGAACTGTGCTTAAAAGGAAAAATGTAACAAGTGCTACATGCAGGTCCTTGAAATTTACCTCAATACACCATTCTTCATCACACTACAACAAAATTCTTTTGATAGGCAATATAAGGGATAGGGAATCTTAGAGCTACACTTAGGAGGAAAAATGTGACTTGGCTGCCTGGAACATGAAAGAATGCTACAAATTAGATCTAGTCAAGTAGTACAAAAAGTCATTCATTAACATATACACAAAAAGAAAGTACCCAGTTAGAGCTATAATTAATCAAGAAGGTCAAAATTAGTCCTTTATGTACATTCAGCTCATCAGCAATTTATTTGCAAGAACTTTTGTGAATCCTAAAAAACCTGAGAATTTTAGCACCAGTAATTATCTTGAAAAACTTCATGAAATGTGCATTTTTATTCAATACTTAGCCTTTCTTATTTTAATTCTTCCAAGAAGGAAGTATTTTGTGCTAGCAACTGAACACAATATCAGTGATGGCCAGTCATTAATGTAAAATAAAGTTTTAATTCTTACCTACTATTATCTATCTTTGCCAGTGGTCACTAGACATCATCGGTAATACAGAGCAGTAATTTGGATATATGATATATGTTTGACTAACAGTCTTAGACAGTATTTTTGTGACTAGGAAGTAGCACACTGGGTTAAACTATTGATTCATCTAATTGATATCCCAGTTCCACAAGGCATCCAAATGATTCCCATTAATTGCAAAAAGATTCCTACAGCAGAACTTTTGCAGCTAAGTGAACAGCTTGTGCCTTGGTGTGCAAGTGTTTTTTTCCACCTTGAATTCTTTGTTGTTCTGCCTAATTCAAACATGGATGCTGACTTATAATAGGTCTTTTGTCTTAAAAGGGTTCTAATAAATAAAGGCAAATAGATTCTGAAAATAACAAATCATATAGAAAATTTTTTTAACAACAGTCAAACACCAACAGATTCTAAAGGTAAATTAATGAGATAAAAGCAGCTACAGTGGGAATATGTCATTTCAGTTCTGAAATTACTATTTCAGTTATGAAATGACTACAGACTACTCATCAGCAAGGAATAACTCGGGAACAGCAATTCAAGAAAACAAAGGTGGAGAAACATATATTTACAGACAAAAAAGTTGTTCTAAATCAAACTGAATTTTAATTAAAAAGTGAAAAGAAGGGAAGTATTAAAGTAGGAGACAAAAAGGGTAGTTATGCTTTCACTGTACATGTGAGTGAGTCAATATTGTTAATTTCCTTACTAACTATATAAGAGGAAAAGCAGAAATCTCAAACTATAGTTTCCTTTTATAAAGCATAATAAATTTATTTAACAAGGAGGGAGGGGATACTTCTAAAGAGAAAGCAGGCAATAAGAGTCTGTCCTACCAATATCTGGCCTGCAGTAAGCCTCCAGACCCAGGAAAGGGAATATACAGAACTGGATACTTTTACTTCAGAGCTTAGATGCCACCAAAGCCTTCCATGCATGGATCATTCCTTCTGGCTCGAGTAGGGGTGGGGGTGGATCAGATGGCTTAAATAAATATTCATGGTCTACAGGCAAATAAGTAGTACAGAGGTGCTCTAGCTTTCCTGTGTTTTCTTCACCTTAGAGATGTAAGGCTTTGCTTTCCTTAGGTTAATAAGATCAGGATGCTCACAATACTGAAGAGTTATATCAGCCAAAACTGATGCTAAAGATGATCTTGCAATCAGCATAGAGAAGGATAAGACATGCTAGCAAGTATATTCATTAACACAGTCCCTCAAATTTCTGTTTGAGCAGGTCAGTTTCTGGCAAAGACAAAAGCTCATGGGCTTAGGACACAACTCACATCACAATAGCTCCAGCAAAATGATTCTACTCAGTAGCATGGCCAGCCATAATGAGACCCAGATATTATGGAGGAGGACCTAGGCATCTTTGTGAGGAAACTGGGGAATTCCCAAAGTTCAGTGATGAACTTTGTAAATGACACATGCTCATGGGACAGTAAGGACATTCCTCCACCTTCTGAAAATGAAAAGACAGTTGAAAAACCCGTGCAATAGAACCACTGAAGGAGGAAAACAAACAAACAAACAACCCCCCACACACACAAAAAAAAAAACCCAGACAAAACTCTATAAAGTTTTTCAATAGGTTTTCCTGCATGACGAAATGATCAGATTGGCTATTAGCATGGGGCCCATTTCATCTAGAAATTATTTGCTAGGGAGGATATTGAGGCTGCATTATTCCACCTCAGTATATTTTGAGCTGTGGGTGTTCTGCATGATTAACAAAGACAAATATCATCTTTTACCAAGATTTATTCCCATCTAGGCAATTGGATTTAGTCCATAACAGAGAAAATCAAATACAGGATTAGGAAATGCCATTTCTTCTCAAATACAAGCTTGTCAACATATGGAGTTTGTGTAGAAATATATTTAAATGGATATTTGTAGGGTGTTTGAACATGGAATGGTATTTTCTTTTTTTTCTTTTTTTTTTTTTTTTGTCAAATGTATTACTTCTCAGAGCAAGTAACTAATAGAGTTGGCAGAAGACATGAAGTGTGCAAGCAGTCATTGAACTGTGTAATAAAGATACCTTGGCCTTTACCACACCTTCTACAACGTTACTTTATTCCAGAGTCTTTTAAAGGCACTCATAAATGCACCTCTTCTTAGCTGGGCACTGACTTGTAATATTTCTGAGAGGTAGTCAAAGGACAAGGCCTTTCCAAATGATGCTAAGGGGTTTTCATACAACTGGCATTGCTGATGGTTAAAGTAAGATGTCTGCCAAAACTAGAAACACATGCAGATCTGGAAAACAACATCATAAACATGTGCAGGACTTTGTTTTCTGTACTTTGCATATGGACAGACTAGGAAATTTGTCTTACCAAGATATCACTGAACCCTAGAATCAATTAAATTTGGTATGAATAAAGTGTATTGGTTACCTAAGAATCTGCTTCTGGGCATACCCAGATCTGCTATAGCCTTTTGGCCTGCCTCACACACAGTTCTGATCAAGATATAAAAATTAAGATGTTCTTTTCTGCTTACATCTCCTAAGCTTCCCAGAGCATTTATTAGACTGGCATCTGATGAAAGGCAGATGTGATTGATAGCCATTTTCATATCCTACCGTGTGCCACAACCTAGTGTTACAGGAAGAGGTGGGATACATCCATTCCTCTCCTTCTGTATGAGCCCATTACAACATACTGGATAATGCTAAAATCTTGACAGTGCCTGCTGCTGGGTGGAAATGCTTTTTTTGCTTATTGAAATGGTTTGTCTCAAAAAAAAAAAAAAAAGGTTTAAGATTCACGGGGCTGAATATTATTTTTTTAGCCTTTAAGACAGAATCCTTTGCTGTAGTCAAGTAGTGAAAGACTTAACCACCCTAAGCACAAGACAGTTCTGCACATTGTTTCTGCAGCCATTCAGTATTTTGTTCTCCACGGTGGCACAGTTTTCATGCCAGCCATGGATGGATTCTACTCTTTATCCAGACTTTCTTAACACCTGGTGGGTCGAAGCCTCTCCCAGGAGGAGGTGAGAGCTAAGCTTGAATTTGATCAAGATCAAGAGGCAGGGAAGCAAGTTTAAGTCTCCAGGTCCTGTGCAGGTTTGCTCACAAAAAGGCTAAGTAATAAAAGGGATTGGAAAGAGGCGTGGGCAGCACCATCTGCTCCTGTTTTTAAATGAAAAAGAGAGATTCCCTGCTGTAGGCTCCCAGGAAAGGACATGAGGGTCCCCTTTAGAGCGATGATTTCATTTTGTTGGTCTTAATGGAGAAAGGGTCTCATTTGGCTCTGTGCAATTATAACCCCAGCCCTATCTGAGGATTTCTCATCAGTTCAGCCTAAATGACTCCCTGGCTGGGCGTGCTGAATTCAGCGTGGCAGCCTCTGTATCCCAGCTCTTTTGTACCTCTCTCAGCACAAAGGAAAAGCCCCCGTGCCATGAGAGGAGCAGCGGTGCCTCACGTGGTTGTGCCCTGCTCAGCACCGGGCGCTGCAGCATTCGGCACGGACACGCTCTCTCTGCGCCTTCCGGGATGCCACTCAAAATATTTGCTTTTGGGGAGCCATTGACTCAGGTCGTTCCCACGGAGAAACCTGCTGCACAGCACACAGCGAGCAGCCAGCTAACAACCCTGAGCTGTAATTATACCCATCCCCTGCCGGAGCTCTGTGGGAAGTCTATCCGTCACCGAGTAACAGGAGGAGGGAGGACTTGCCTCTTCTCCTTGAGGTGACACTATGAGATGTACCCATCCATACCACTGGCTGCAGGACCAAGTTCTCGGTTAAGCAGTTAGGAATGCTTTTCTTTTGCCTTTTTCAGCATTTCCCCGTTGATGTAAACATCTGCTGTCCTCAGTTATGACAGCAGAAAAGCAGCTGTTACAAACCCAACCACGTAAATTGTCAACAGTTAAGCTCTCTGTTTCCCTAACCAGTCACAAAATAACAGTGAGAACTGCAGCAGATTTCTTACTATCATATGCCAACTACTGCTCAGCTGTCCTGTTTCCATGTTTTCTTCTGCCGATGAAGAGATAAAGAGAACACTCTGCCCCCAGTGATGGCAGCAGTAACATTATTATACCCACAATGTCAAAAAATGAAGATTTTCATATAGAGCTGCTGCATGCCATGTAAATTAGATACTCGCTATTCACCAATCCTATTAGTTAACAAATGCTCAGTGTTTCATTAGTTCTTTGACAGCTGCTCCAGGGAAAAACTTTCTTCTGAGGGTGAGGCAATGAAGATGGCATTTCTGCCCATTCCACTATATGTTAGCAAAGGGATTAAAAAACCCCCAAACTCATGCCAGAATAAGTTTGAATTCCCTGGCTTTTGTCTGAAGAGAGTGAAATACTCCACAGAGAGGGTCAAAAATTGTTAACCTCTGTCATTGGCTTTCCTTAGGTATGAGCAGCAAGCATATCCTCAGAAGTCAGAATGTATTTCACTGTATACTAAGGAATTTGTAAATTTTATTTCAGTTTCAGCTAATAAAAGAAACAAGCACAGCTTCCAAGAGGGAGGAGAGGGAGCTCAACTTTCACATATGATACTACACTAAATTTTTAAAAACAAGACAATCTGCTCCCTCTCCTGATACCTAACATGCATCACAAAAGCATAAAACAGGGACTAGTTCAAACTACTTGCATAATCAGATATTAACTGGTAGATTTCCAGTTAATTGCACCAGTTTGAGGTGCAATATTCTCTCTTACAAATCCATTAGTTTTCACTACACTTTTTATTTTGTGCCTGTAGGACAGATAAATAATTTTCTTACGTGCTTCACTACATTTCCCCCTTCAATAGCATTCTTTTAATTTTTTTATGCTTCCTTGATAAGTAAAAGAAACTTTAATCTTATTAAACCCTTAAAAGCTTTCAGTTTTTACAATAACACTTCCTTTTATTTATCTAAAACAATATTCTGTTTTCAGGCAAAAGTAATTATTAGCAATGTAGTTATGATGCACATCCTTTTGAGCCGAACTAATGATGAGAAATGTCCTTCATCTATACCTTTAACCTGACAGTGTTCAGATCACCAGCCCTGCAAATTATTGGCCTCAGAAGTAAAAAAAATGATGAGGTGGGCTTAGAAGATACATTAATTTTTATATTCAAGAAAAGATCCTCCCAGCATTCTAGTCTTCCTCTTTCATGTTACAGTCACAATACCTGCCTGTTTTAAAGGATCATCTTCCATATTTGGCCTCGGTCAGAGACACAGCAAAAGAGAGAAAGGTATGTATTTACTGAAAGTAAAGGAATTATACAGATGCTCGATACTCTTACCTATAGGATGATGTAAGTCTTTCTGAAACAAGTATGACACTTTTAATCGACTTGATGAAAACTGTATTAATGATAAGCCAAACCCCCCAGCCTTTAATAACCACTGATTTCATTACCAGGGCTGAAGCTGTATATATATATATATATATATTTATTTTTTTTTTTACTATTTGAGACAACAAATCTTTCAGCAAGTCTATTTTCTTGATATCAAGCTATGATTAAATGACTTGACTTAAAGTTACCTTGTCTTAGCATTGAGTCTTACACTCACTTATGTGGCAGTCATGAGTTCAATTTCATTTAGCTAAAATTTTCTAAAGCCTGAATTAAAAACAAAGCTCTTAGTTTTATATGTGATTTTACCTAATAATTTGTCTATGTGAAAGACGAATAACCAGCCTTATACAGATTTTCCTCCATCCTTTTGCATGAACATGAATGACCAAAGGGAAAAAACAGAGGTGTGGAAAGGACAAGTAGATTGGTCATTGAAAATAATGTGGGCATATGTACATGAAGATAATATGGGCATATTTGAAGGCTTGGAGAGAAAAAGTTCACATAGCTTTATGAGGAGATAAATTTTAAAATTTTAGAGTACTAGTTCTGGAAATTCAGATGACATACCCCTTATTTAAAATTAATGATTAACAAAAAGATAGGGACAACTGACATCACTGTAGAGAGAAATTTCTCTTTCCTGATGGTGTGGACTATGCCCATAGAACAAAAGGTAGTTGTTATTGCAACACAGTGCAGCACTCTCATCTTAACTTTATTCTCACTATTAAAACATAACGAAAGCAAGCAGTTAAGGATAAATTACTTGAATTCCTGTAAGAAAAACTTAGATTTCTGCCTCCAGTGTGAATGCCACCTACATTAGCCAAAGAAAAGCAATTCTTCTGCAGAGACAGATCCTCTGAACTTCAGGAAAATGTCAATAGCACTAGGTCTGTGTAGCTTTTTGATGATGGTAGCAGACAGTGAAAAGGTGCAAGAAAGATGCTCAGAATTACTTCTTCAAAGATTTTCTGCTTATGTTCATACCATAAGGGCAATCTGTCATGAAAATATTACTGTGCAGCTGGTGGTATTCTCATTGACAATGTGCTTCTGGCTTGTTCTTAGGTTATGATCAGACATATTCAAATGGATAAAGCTGAATTAAGTGACACTGTCAAACAGGAAAAGGTTATAATAAAAATATGGAAAGTCAGCACTAGCATAAACAATCCCCTAGTAGTAGTAATAATAATAATATACCTCCAAATCTGAAACAAAGGGATGATAAAACTAGACAAACTGTACAGAGAAGGGGATTGTGATGGACAGAAGCATAAGGATATAAAAAAGTATCCACCAACAAAACTGGAGTCCTTAAATGGGTGTCAATGAAATTCTGAAAATTATATTCAGCAAATGGACTTCTTTACCTTCCTTCATTGTGAATGTTTTGGAGTTCCTATGTTGGCTGATACTAATGTCCCAAACTAAATGATGAAGCCGTTACAAAGTGGGAGATCTTGCTGGGGACATTAATTAAGATGGAGATCATCTGCATGAATTTGAAATAAGAGAAACTCAAAAGGAAAGTATGAGGAAAGATTGGAGATCTGGACATAAACTGCAAAGGAACAATTGAAGGACTGATATTATTTTGTAAGAAGGCTTGAAGCGTGGCCTTAAAACTGTGTTCAAATATCAAAATGGGAAAAAAGGCACAGAGGAATTAAAACACGCTATTTTCCACATGTACTGTCTTAGGACATCAATACTGAGCTTACATTTCCAACAAGTGAGTAAAAGAACAGTGGGGATATGACGGTTGTGGTCTGTCCCCCAAGAGGTGAGATAAAACACTCACAGGAATAACTTTCTGAGATCCCCTCAGCTCCATTTGTAGAATACAGAGTCTAGGAGTGTCTGGGTAACAGGACCCTCAAGGTTTGCACTCTATATGAGTCACGCAATTCACATATGCAAACTGGATGTAATCTGAAAATCAGGAGGCTCCTGCTGTTAATACATCCTTGAACAACCACAGAGCTTCCATGCAAACTTCCACAGAAGATGTTACATCCAGAAAAATCCTCTCTTGCCATTAAGGACTAAGGAATCCCCCACCACAGAAGCCCCCACCACAGAAGCCCCCACCACAGAATTAGAGTTAGAGGAAACATAGAATCATAAAATGGTTAGAGTTGGAAGGGACCTCAAAGATCATCTAGTTCCAACCCCCCTGCCATGGACAGGGACACCTCCCACTAGAGCAGGTTGCTCAAAGCCCCATCCAGCCTGGTCTTGAACACCTCCAGGGATGGGGATCCACAACTTTCCTGGGCAACCTGTTCCAGTGTCTCACCACCTTCACTGTAAGGAATTTCTTTCTAGTATCTAATCTAAATTTCCCCTCTTTAAAACTATTGCCTCTTGTCCTGTGTTTGGCTCTGCAAAACAACTGCTCATGAAGAAGCCAGTTCATCTGCCAGCATCTGTGAAATGAGGAATGTGCCATTTGCCTCATTCATACAATAGATGGGAGAGGGTTATGAAACTTATTCACATTCCTAAGTAGTCTGAGACCATTAGACACACACATAAGGTGTCATTGTTCTGCACATAAAAGCACATGGGCATTGTTGGAAGACTAATTTTTAGTATGAACACACCTATAAGAACAGCTTGCACAAAAAAAAATGAACTGTAGAACTCTTAATACTGATGCAACACTGCATGTTAGTTTCCTGTGCTTAAGACTTTATATTCATGAATATGTAAATTTCATTAACCACTATTCAGATCATAGCACTTTGGGGACAGGGAGGGGAGAGAGAGGAGGGAGAGGGGAGCACCATGTGTAAACCTTCCAGCTGCCCTGCAGCACACACAGAGAGGTGAGATGAGGTCAGTGATTATTTATACAGGAATTAAAAATGGAGGAAACACTGGATCAGCAGGTGATTAAAGACACAAAGAAAAACAGGATAACGGCGCTAGAACCATTGTACATGTGTTAATAGCAAATTATGCCTGCAGAGAAAAAGCCAAAGAATTTGAGGTTTCCATTAAACAGTGAAACCTGTTCTTTTCAAAGGAGATTTTAAAAAAATAACTTCACGTGCAAATCAAGAGAGGATTTCCTCCCTTACCTGGTCAAACTATTACTGTAAAGTTGTTCTCCTGAATTCGGGATTAAAATTCCTTTTATCTTTGCCCAGATCTCATCTGTGGTACATTTAACAGAATCAGACATTAAAAGTGACTCACTAACAATTAGGCTTCTGCTTCTGAACAGGGAACTCTTTGAACATGCATGCAGCAAGGAATGTTTTGTGGATGATCTTTCTTGTGAGATTAAATTTTTAAAAAGAAATGTTTCTCCAAAGAAAAATGCAAGAAAAATCATTGAGGTGGTAGAAAAAGACGTATAAACTTCAACTGTACAGAAGGAAGATGATGTTCTCTACAGAGTATCAAAAGCAGCATCCTTGCAAAATTAGATTGGAACAGTGAATTGTGCACATCCTAATTATATTAACAATGTTACAAAAATCCAAAAGCATAACAGCTGTTTCATATCTGAGCTGTGGTAAACAGAACCTCAACAATCTCTGCCTGAACCATTCAAACACCAGTAAAAAAATTCAAAGCTGCTTTAGATGTTTAAATGGTAAATACACCAAGAAAATAAAAAATATAAAGCTATTTGGCCACTCTTCCTTACCTCATAAAACATACAGTAAAAAAGAAATGCTTATACCCTTTCTCTGATGCTCTGCATCTCATGAACAAAAACATCTCTATTTGCACCCAGAGTCCTGTGCTGATGCCAGCCACACTTAGGACAAATAGGAGCTGCTAGCAGCTAGCCTGGGATTGAAAGCAGCAGGGAGCACAGAACCAGCCTGACTAGGACATCATTTCTTCCCCAAAGCCAGTGCTGCCACCAGGGTTACCTACATGGTTATTCAGCCCTACTGGGACAAGCTGTGGCACAACAATGCTTCTAAATATTTATGAAAAGTACTCTAAAGTTTACCATGCTGAGAGTAAAGATTTGCTCAAATAAATTTTCCAAATCTACTATGAAAAAAATGTGAGTCCCCCTCTCCTCCTCTAGCCTCCCATAAAATTCAGCTCAGTAGAAAATGATAAGAGAATTACGTGTAGAAGCATTTCAGCTCCCCAGCTTCCTAAGGGAACTACTTAAGAACTTCCAGGCTCTCCTTTACTTGGCAGTATGGGTGAATGAAAGCTAGAAATGTGGGAGCAGTGATGGAGACCAGAAGTTCACAGCTGGGGTTCGGCTGCAACTGAGCTTGCAAGGCAGCACACTGACGGACTCAGAGCTTGGAGGTGAAGACTCCCCAGCTGGAAGGGACCTCTAAAGATCATCCAGTCCAACTCTCCTGCTAAAGCAGGGTTACCCAGAGCACATCACTCAGGACTGTATCCAGGCGGGTCTTGAAGATCTCCAGAGAAGGGGACTGCACAGCCTCCCTGGGCAGCCTGTTCCAGGGCTCTGTCACCCCCACCATAAAGTTCTTCCTCATATTTGAGTGGAATTTCCTTTGTTCTAGCTTGTGCCCATTGCCCCTTGTCCTGTGACTGGGAACCACTGAAAAGAGTCCAGTTCTATCCTCCCTCAACCCAACCTTTAGATAATTCTTGATCCTTTACTTTTTATTTTTTTTTTTAACCACAGGGAAAAACAGAAGGACCATGACTAATAAAAGAGAAATCAACATTATGATATTCTCCTTTCTTTGTGCATTTCATGTATATCCACAGTCTAACTGACCATCTACTCACCTATCCAACGGTATTGAAAAAAGTTTATTTTCTTTATTGCCTTATATACATAAAATCCCCTGCTCTGCTTCCTTATTCATCTGGTTTTCCCACTTTCCATCTGTCTAATCTATATCTTTTCCTTAAGCTGAAAGGTCTTCGGAAAGAAAGAGCTTGACTTTCATAAATATATTTTGATGCCTAATAAACAGCTTTATTCCTCTTCTATAGCTGTTGGTAAATAGAGTGCACAACTAAAAATTACACTGTTTTTAGGTTTTCCACTGACTAATTTTTACGACTTGCAAAAGAAAGTTTAATCTTGATTAAATGGAGTGTGCTCAAGTACAGTTAAGATGCAATCACCTAAGACTGGTTGACTGATTAGGTGAGAAAAATAGGGAAAGGAGGGGCTGGCTCACTTTGAATTTTTTTTTTTCCCTGTTAAGAATACTTTCAATACCTTATAAACACACAACCTTTCACAGAAATCAGGAAATAGAAAACAACACCTACTCAACGTACAACCCAGACCTGATTTCTAGTAAATATGACAGATTAAAGAAAGAAGATTAAGTCTCAACTTTAAGCACAGAACAAGTGTTCTTGAACAAAGCTTCCAATAACCTATCCACGAAAGTTGGTGGTTTCACCATCCCTTTGTGATGACAGCCTTCAGCTTACCTATAATTAATATAAATCAAGTACATGCATAATGCTTTTTCCCAGGCATCATTCATTCGTTATCATACATTACTTGCTCCCCTGGTTCTCTTTAGGTTCAGCCCCATGCCCTAAGTCCCATTGCACACCAGGAACAGACACTGACTAGCAGTGATCACTGCAAATTCTTATTCCTCAGCCATAGTCTGCTCTTAAACTGGTCTGGATATCTCAGAGAACAGTCCTGGACAAAGCAGACATGTTTTTAGGCCCACACTAAAGTTTCATAAAATGTTACAGCCACTTACTAGTGAGATTAGACACGAAGATTTTCCTCCCCTCCAGTACTTTACTGAGCTCATGCAAACACTTCACACACTAAGGGTTGGAGATCTAATCCTACAAGATGCTACACCATGAGATTACATGCACAGATCATAAGCTAGATCTTCATCTTTCTCTTTCATCATCTCTCCCAAACATTCCCAAACATCATCTCTCCCAAAACACTGGGGAAAGGCTATTTCCAACCAAGGGTCTCCTTTGCCAATGTAACAAATATTTTCTATACCAAAAACCACCTAGAAAGAATTTTAAATACTCATTGCTGCCTCATTTCATGTCAGGGCAGGTGATACCACTTATGGTGATGTTACCATTTCCAAAAACAGGATGGCAAAGTCAATAGTCTGGAGGTTTCATTAAATAAATACTCCTGCCCCTCTAATCTTTTGACTTACTCCTATGGAAATGCTACTACATCTTGATCATGGCCCATGACAACCACCACCTGCCCAGACAGTAATCAGAGGTTGCCAGTGACAACTGCAGTACATGGGTAAATTCTAAATAAATTGCTAAACCATGGTAAGACAGAATGCTCCTTACTGCAAGGCAGCACAGCATTGAACCGAAATCTCAAGCTTCTTCACACAGTGAACCCCACTTGCTACAGAATGATGTAATGTGATTTCACACTTCATGCAATAACTGAGGTTAAAGTTTAACCTGGTTAAACTTTAACCTGGCTCTTGCTTCGGAGAAGAAACAATCACCCTGGAGTGATATAGGTTTTAGGGCAACCATCCCCTCTCGTGTCTCTTGAGCGACATTATGGTTTCATTGGTACACCACACTCCGAACACTGCTGCAACTCTATTAGCAGAAAGAAGTGTTGCTTTCTGAGGGCTAGAAGAGACTCATCCAATGCAGAAAAGGTATAGAATTCACAACGCACTTAAGCAATATGCACACATACTCAAGCAGGTCAGAGGCTCTCCTATGTGAAGAGAAAGAAACGCCTTCCAGAACACTTTCCTATTAATGAATATATATTTTAAAAAATCAAAAGTTTGATCCACCTTAGACAAATACTTGTGGCATTTTCAGACAGAATGGCTGGCTTATATATTTATATTGTTCCAGAAACATTATAATGTCCTTATTTGCAAATTTTTCAGAAATGTTTACTAAGTACAGAATAGAAGCAAATTATTATTAGATTACCCATAACACCTTCAAGGCAAAAAGAAAATGCACACAGTCTTTCCTCTACTTCTGTTTGAAGTGGTCTCAAGGTTTGCCTAGACACTGCAGGAAAGTATTATCTCCTGACTTATGCAGGCCCCTCAGGACATCTGTTGTGCTCTTTCTGCTGAGTATTTTCAGTGTCAAATCACTGACACAGGTAGGCGGTTTACAGTGCAGCACTTTGAAAGCCCATTTTTTCCCATCACTTAAAATATGCATTGATTAATAATTATTAGTTTTAATTACAGTACATTACAGACTGTTGTCGTTTTAGACAATGGTTAGTAGCAACAGCACATTCTTTCTGGTTTGTTCTTTTTAATTACTGCTTTAATTACTGTTGTTGCAGTTGCAGAACCGGATGGTGCCCTTAGACACCTAAGTTTAAGTTTCTCTCTGGGTATTTGCTTGTAAGTTTCCCTGTAACTCCCACCCAGTAAGCAGGATTTATTCGTGTTATATGGCTGTGGAGATTCAAGGAAGAAATTTTATTCCTCCATCTAACCTGCATGGCTGAACTAGGAACAAGACACATTGGCACTACATTAACTAGTGAATGCTGGAAGCATGAACTATGCCATGAGACACATTTTTACAGAGCCTGGTATAATAGTTCAACAGTTACATCTGTAGGGAGTTCTTCTGGTAAGTAAGAGAACAGTAGCATCAGACACAGGAGTAGATCTTACAGGCACAGACTACATGCTATTCTAGTGTCTGCTGTTTAGGCTACGTTACTTCAAATATAAATCAGTTTTCTTCATGCAGTTTATACATATCATCTAAAATAAAAATCCCATTTCACAACTTAAATAATTTCTGGATGCTTTCCTGAATATCTTAAAAACAATTACACACATAATTTAGAAATATCCACAAGTCCAGAACAGAAAAGTGAGGGCATTCCAAAATTAGACTTGTTTCTATCCCACAGCATCAGTAAAGGTGAAGAGTACAAAAGACAACTTGTAACTTTACTTTTACTAACTTTCCATACACTTCTCTACATGGCCAAAAACTTGTCACAAACCTGACTTTTTTTTTCTTAAATTCTTGGCTGCATATGAGTTTAATAAGTAATGTAAATTGGGCAGGCAGGTGACCTTGAGCCAAGTTCCTCTGAGAGAATCTGTAGCAGTCTTATATAGGAAGAAAAATTATTTTCGGTCTAGGAGAAGGTACAAATAATTTACAAGAAAACGGGGTATTTGGAGCCACTGTGAATAGGACCAGCTGTAATTGATCCAGTAGGATCCAGCTAATCCAATAGCTTGTCATCAATAACAAGAATTCACAGAAATATCAAAAAACTTATCATCATTAAAACCAAATGACCTGTAGAAGCAGAAAGCTTAATCAATAAGACTGATTTCCTAATAAAAGTCACTGGCTTTTTAGGTGGGCACTCTCTCATCTTTCTGCCCATTTGAGTTCCTGATAAATTAAAATTGTGACCACAAAAGATATGTCTCATACCTGCAGTGTCCAGAGGCCTCCCAGCACTCTCCTGAATTTAGCTGCTCTTCTAAGGTCCCTGAAGAAAAAGACAAAAAAAAATATGTCTGGAAATTAACTGGAGCATAATTCTGAAAAAAAAAGCTGAGCAATTGGGCTCAGAGCACCCCACATAGTCTCTGATGGCACGAAAAAAAGAAGTGGTTTTGTATGTGACCTCTTCAATAGTCCCTCCTTCAGTAGGCAAGGATAGTCAGTAATGTCATTAAGCAGTAAGACAGCAGAGAAACATCACAATATTTTCCATGCCAGCATACAAAATAAAGCATAGAACCTACTTCAATCCAAATTTTGTTGTATTAAAGCTAGGTCACAGGCCGTTTAGATAGCATTTTCAGAAGAGTAAGATTTCTTGCTGGTTCTTCTCCATTAGTGTTATGGGGTCAGATAGGAGTCCAAGATCTAGACTGAATATAACAACTGGGCTATATATATATGTATGTAATATAACAGCAACTAAGGACTCTGCTTCAGGGCACTATGCGAGATTTCCTGGCTTTTAACCAAGATCACCTTAATCAATGGAGTTAGAGAAACTCAGTATTTCCCATCTGATTACCAGTTCTCCCTGA
The DNA here is from genome assembly GCA_004320125.1 of Scolopax mira. Classification (NCBI taxonomy): domain Eukaryota; kingdom Metazoa; phylum Chordata; class Aves; order Charadriiformes; family Scolopacidae; genus Scolopax; species Scolopax mira. The sequence continues at coordinate 81,723 of BJBW01010550.1, read as the reverse complement.
CAGATCTTACTTGTGGTTGCAGTATTGATGACACACCACATACTTGTAACGTGACATCCCAACATTGGTCACTTAAATCATTATTAGGTCTCACAGAAAATTATTTCTCTCTGAGTGGGGCATTGACATTTCCTTGTTAAAGATTCTCACCTTTAGGGGAGTTTCTATCACCAGGGCTATTAACAGTGATCTGGATCTAAATACTGTACTGTATTATGCTCATCCACATGGCATAAAAATGGAAATTTCTGTAAGATTCAGTCTTGACCTTTGGATGAAAACCATTCTTTCCCTAGTTACTGCCTGAGGTACACCGAGGTGTTTCTCTTCAAGCATAAAAGCAAAATGGTGATTTATGATTAGCATCAGAGAAAAATAGCTTGGCTATGACTTTATGACAGGGTAAGTCTATTTCTATGCCATTATTCTAATAAATCACAACGTTGCTACCTACTCATCCTTTCATGGGTAACATATCTGGGTGTTATACCTGCACACGTGCTTCATTCTCCTCTCCCAAATATTTCACTTTTATATATATAATATATATTTTTATATATGTATATAAAAGTGTATAACACATATTTCACATTAAATATCCTATACATTCTACAATTCTAAAATGCATACACAGTAATAAACCTAACCCCTCTGTCATGAAAATATTTTATCTTTGATTTAGAGGTAAAGCTTCTGTTGAATATTTAGAAGAGTTTGCTAAGACAGTAAAACTCATCCTTCTTTGAAATGGGAGCACAAAATATATGTCACTTCATTACTACTTCAGTACCTTTTTTTTGAGGGCTAACTAGTAGCACGAGGTTTACACCAATTCTCTGCATAGCTGGCAAGGACCTCTTATGAATGTAGGTATGCCTTTCTTGCAACCCCCTGTCTTGCTGTCTCAGACTGTGCTTTAATTTCCCTAGTGGGCTGAGTTGCAAGTGAATTTGGCTTGAAGGAGTGACTAAGAGAATATAAATATGAATAAGGTCATATTCTTTTGGTAAGTGGAGCCATCTGTTGCCACATCTAGAAAAATACGTGTTTGTATTTAAATTTGTGATATTACTCATCCACTTCTGGTGATCCGCAATACTATAATTCAAATTTACTACATCCATTGTCTGGACTGGATTTGGAGGGGGATAGGATTTCTTTTTTGGAGGGGAGAAGGAGGATCCTCACATATTGTTGCATGCCATGAGCTTGTTCCAGCTTCCAATGAAATTTCTACATTTTTTTTTCCATAGGTTCCAGCAGCTGTACTTCAGTCCAAATTTGGGTACAAAATTGCATTCTAAGAAAAACTCCTATCAAATATATTCAATAGGTGTTTTTCTTGCAAGAAGACTATAGGGCTAGGCTTATGGTTATGTTGTAGCTATATCAAACTTATGTGTATGCCATTAGTTGTATCTGCAGGCACCACACAAGACTCAGTAGGCACCACTGTAAAATAGGAGTCAAATTCTGTAAGCTCTTGCTCAAGATAAATTTTTAAACTATTTCAATGCATTATTTTTGGGTAAGGTAAACATTTGGGTTTTGTAATTTATCCTTAGATAGCAAAATAATAAAGCATATGCTAAAATCAAAAAGCCTGTTCTTATAGTTAAATATTTAATTTTGCCTTGTTGGATAAAATGTGGATCCTTTCATATTTTGTTGAAGTCACAGGCCTGGAGACAGAGATCATCCAACTAAAAAAATTAACATTTTTATTATTGCAGGTACTTTGCACAGGTAACTGAATATGAAGTCTTAATAACAACTACTGTATAATGAAATCCCTTTTTTTTTTTATTTATTTTGCAGCAATTACGAGTCTCTACTTACCAAATGCACAAAAATATGGCCTGTTGCATCTGAACTGCTTCCATTATATGATAGTTCATGCTTGTTGTTTGCTAGCCGTTTTATTCATTTAGGTCGAAGCCAGTTATAACCTAGTTAATTTTCTCAATAGTGATTTTTCCCAAACATCATATTCCATTTTCTATCATCATGACTCTATGACTGCAATAATCTAGTAGTAATAACAAAATTTTGATTAATCATTGTAGATAAGTGAAACAAATTCAAATGCAAGTTATTTTCTGGCATCTCTTAATTTTATTGAAGAGAAGCATGTGAATTCAATTAAATGTACTTAGGACATTTATTTAGTTAATGTGATTCTCAAAGATCATCTGGTGTATGTGGTAATATATAATCAATATTGCCTGCAAGAGCCAGTCGAAGCTTTGTACAACACAGTCCAGGAGGTCACAGGGATATGCAAGTGTTTGTTTGATTTGGTTTAGCTTTTAATGATGTACATCAGTACATCAGCACAGTTATCTTGAAGTCAACTTCACTAGAAAATGTTGTTGTCAGAGCACTGAAAAAGACATTGATGACTTCTGTTAGACTCAGGAGCTGCTGTGTTTAAGTTAAACGTAGTTTAATCAGACAGCTGGATAAAAAAAATCTAAGCCACATCATAAACAAACCACATCCTTACTAGTAATAATGTATAATATTTAGCACATGACTTTTCAAAAATCTAGATGCAACAGAGTTTGAAAGGGCCGAAAGGAATTCTGGTGAACTTTTTTAGAAATGGGGGAAGGTGGCATTAAAAGAGCTTATACTAATTCTTTCAGTCTTATATGAAGTGTTAATAACAAATCCAGAGACTTACCATACAATTCAAGACTGTGGTATCTACTAACTGATTCCTGCAAGAGCTAGCCGACTGTCATCAGCAGATCTACAGTTTTACAACGGCTTACTTGGCTGGCCTGTTGAAACACATCAACCGTGTTCCTTTTCTCCTTTTTATTTTCATTGGACCATTTTAGAGCCTCACCTTACCTCACTGCTCAAAAGAAAGTCCCTGATGCGAAGCCAAAATTTCAGAAGTTTCTCTGAAACAAAGTACCTGCCATATCACATGTCCGAACAACACGTTCTACTGGACCCTATTAAATAAAGACATTCGCCAAAAGGGTGGAGTAGACTAATGTAGTGTCAAGCTCATTACTGCTGGAGTAGCACTGAAGACGGATATCGTCATGTTCAGCCTTGTATGAGCAGCATCCATTATTCAATAAATTATTAAATTAATAGACAGACGGTAACAATGGGTGTATGTTCTCATTTAATTAATTAATGAGAAGGAACTCAACTTATGGTCATCTTATGCCTATAGATTTAAAAATTTATGGAATAATAATTTATTGATTTCCCACTATTTCTACAGGAGATAGAATTCCATTTCAATAACCATTCATTCTTGTCGGAAGCTGTTATTACCAGGCACTCTGGTGGCTATACATGCACTAATTGCAAGATAGACTAATCCTTCTGCAACTCCATTCGAAATGCTGTCTGGAACTGGAACACATTATCAAAAAAAAAAAAAAAAAAAAATCACCAATACTGAAATAGCCTTACAGCAGCAGTCACAAAATTGACCTCTAAAGAAATGAATGGATGAAGGGAGTAAACGGTGTTATGTTTCATTAGTTTGAACAGAACTCATTTGGCTCTTGTTGATTAATTAAGCTTTTCTAATTGAATAAAGTGCAGATTTTTAAGAAATATATTTTTGATAGGCATTATTGACAGTGGAATAAAAGCTCTTTTCTAATTAAAAATATTCTTTTTATATTCAAACCTGTGGCTTACATTGCAATATATTTTGATATGGCATCAAATACGCAAATTGGGAAATACTCAGCACAATTATTCATATATAATAGCTACTTTCCTACTTCTGAATTTTATTATTCAAATTATGATAAGTTCTCTGAAGACAAATGACACCTCTCCCATCTTTCACTTTACAGAGAAATCTGAAAAGCTAGTTAAAATTTATGATGTTTTTGATTTAATTATACATTTTGGCTGAACAATTTTGGAGTATATAAAGTGATAAGATTTTGCTGGTTGCCAGTTTCATGCTACTTGCTTGAATCTGTAAGGCTGGAGAAGTAAATGAAAAAGTTGGGTTTCTGTCCAAAGAAACAGTACATCTGGAAATAACATTTAAAGCATGTCACTGAAGTGGAGTTTCCTCAGAAAGAGGATCCCAACTCATTCGGAAACTTTCAAAAAAGCAAAAAAATTGTTTTTCCAAAGAAAGAAAGAAGGATATATCAGTGCTGTGTAGTATTTACAGGACAAGTGTTATGAGAACTTAGATAGGTTTTATAATGAACTTAGGTCCTGACCTAAATAATTTGGAGTGTGGTCTATTAGCAGGCAGACTTAGGTGATAAGCCATAAAGGCCAGTTAGAAAGCAGCCACAAATAAAAGAAGGAGCTCATTAAGTTTCTTTTCCCTGCAACTCATTTCTGAACAACAAATGCTGCTACAGGTGAAGTAAATCACAGGAAACTCCACAAATAGGGCAGTTAAAAGCTCAACAGTAGAACTGAAACTCGCCAGAAGCATGGAAGGCAAGTGAAAAAGATTAAAACACTGCTTCTCTCTTTGTCTGAAAACAGTGGGTGAAAACAGAAAAGAAAAGGGAGTGGTGTTATTTCTCACAATAGTTGACTCTGAAGCACTTGATGATTTTAATAGCTTTCAGTTAACTTGGCAGAAGAAGCTGTATTGAAACTGTATTGCAGAATTTTGAAGAGAACTGCGTTCCATGCTAAAGGAAAGGCAAGACACACATTTTAAAATGGAAAATACCAAAAGCACAGAAGCCTATCTTGCATTTTTGCAGGTGTTAACTGAGTCCTTTATCAGTTGGGATGGATCTGGGACAAAAACCCTCAGAAGTGCTGGAAGAACCCAGAATCTTTTGGCACAGCCAACTGAAATAAGCTTTGTAATAGCAGTCATTTAAAGCAAACTGAAGTTTCTGTATTAGTCTAGTCACATTTGAAACAGTGTGTTGACACTGTCACAGTGAGGGAGAACTGGAAATAGTACAAGAAAACATCCTAAGGAAGAAACACATGGAGAGCTTTTGCCAAAAAGTCAGGTTTTGCCAGTAAAACTTCCTCCCGCAGCGTACAAAAGGTAATGAGTGGCAAATAACAGAAGGCAAGGCAAAACTACATATTTAGGGAAAAAAACCACCCAAACACATACAACAACTGCAATAAGTAATAAAGCTTTTCACGTGGTTGATAAATAGCACAGCATGAAAATGATGGAACACGTGGACAAGACAACTGGAGACTCCCACAAGAACTATTCACACGACAAAAGTATGGTTCAGTAGAAGATGAATAACCAATAAGGCCTCTATTAATTTTAAATCAACAAGAGTTTTCAATGCAATTCATGTGGCAAATGAAAAAGCATTTATAAAAGCTACAGACAGGAAGGAATTAGTATGTATAAGAGGGGGATGATCTTACCTCCATGGATCAGGAGGTAAACAACACAGAAGGAGTCTCACCCCACAACCCTAGACAAAACCAGAAGTGAATATTTCCAGTATTTGGCTAAACAGTATCATGCCTTCAATCTCATCAAGGGACTTAAGGCTAGCCAAAACCCATGATAATTTTAAGGTCCTATTTCCCATAACTGCAAAGCTCTCTGCAGAAGAGATGACAGAGATGGAAATGCCTAGCTTTCCAGGTCGCTAAGTGAATTCATTTATACTGAAAGTCCCAAATCAGGGGAAAAAAAGTAATTAAAAATTTGACCACACAGTGGCTTGACAGTTTCCCTCTCGGACTTTATCAACAATTTTAGTGCTTTTTACTTACTAGGTTTGATTTTACTGAGAGGCAGTTAACTTTTAATGAAAGGTATACTGAGAGGGATATGAAATGAATTTGCAAGGATTTTGTGTTAAGCAAAAGATCATTAAGACTGGTAGCAACAGGAAAAAATATAATTAAAAATGTACAAAAGTAGGTATAGATTTATTGCTAGTGCTGATTGAGAAACAAAACCCAGCACACACACTCCCCTGTAGCTCCCAACTACTCCATCCTCAAAGGAAAAAAATGGCAGCAAAAATAAGCAACAAGTGGAAAGAAAAAAATGCTCAACCAGCTACCCACATAAACAACTCAAGAGTTTCCCTGGAGTAATATTGTCCCTCTTTGCAAGAGGTTAGATAAAGAAATAATTCTGCATCTCAAATCTACTTTCATTGTTATTGTTATAACTTATCGCCATATCTGACCACAGCACACAGTTTAATGGGCAAGAATTTAAGCTGAATGAAGGTAGAGACATGTCACCACAGCCATCCATTATGACTCATCTGAAGTATTGACAGAAAACAGTTTCAAAACGTGTAAGAGTTTTGTAAAAAGACTGCACAGGCAAACTCTAACTTATATTTAGGTCACGCAACTGCAGAGCAATAATAAAGCATGAGTTGGCCTCTGCTGACATTCTCTTCCCAAAAATGGCTTGTGTTAGATGTTTACATCACAGTCCCTAAAGATATGATACAGAAAATGCCTAGGAAAAAAACCCAACAAACACAGATGGATTTTGGGGTCCCAGAAATGGTCACAGATTTCTCAGCAACACTATAAAGAGTCATAAACACAAGTGGAAGTAAAGGAGAAAGCCTGTGGGAGCTGTGAGATTTTCATCATAACCCTACAGTAGCAAAAAGACATTTTTCCAAAATTCCAATGACACATGAAAATGGGCAAAGAGCTGATTTGTCCTAGGGAAAGGACATAGCAACCACAGCGGGCTGGGCCAGCTGAATCCCAGAACACAGCACACCCTAAAATAGTCTTAATGCTTCTTGACAGTACAGTAGGTAGCATTGAGACTCACAAGCCTGCAAAATCACACAGTATCCCAGAAACTAAACAAACTTTCATCATGAATTTGATAAACCCAGAGATCAGAAGCATTAGAAATTCTGTACCTTGTGCAGACCTAGGTGACAGCACAATGTATGGTGAGAAAGCTGATCTGAATTAAGCTGGCTTCTATGAGAGGCACCAGCAGAGCTTTGAGCTCCATTTCAGGAAAATAAAGTACTTCAATTTACTTCTGGTGAAGAAACCACTTAAAGACATACTTAATAATAAGTGATTAGTCCTAATGACTTCAAATCAACTTAAAGCAAAATTTAAATAATTGCTGTCTGAAGAATAGAAAAAAAAGAAAAAAACTATGAAAAATTTTATATGTGCACAGTACCACACATTTTCAAGTAGTGGAATAACAGCACCTCAATTTTTTTTCCTTTTGGCGTCTCAGTCTCTTTAACAGCTGTGAAGGTGATTATTTTAACTTCTTCCTCCTTTTTTTCAGTGGTTTTTTTTTTTTGGTTGTTGTTCTGAGTGTCCTTATCACCATTGGACATATAAATTAAGAGTTTTAAGGAAAAAAGAACATGCTCAGAACTGTTTAAGGACATTTAAATTAGTTTTAAATGTGCAATACTCTAAATCTTACCAAATTAAAACCTTGTTACTTGGAGCTGTTAGCAATAACGTGAAATAAATATAGACACATTATGAAATATTCAGCAAGTTTTTTTAAGGACAAAACTAGTATCAAAAGCAAATTAATTAACTTTCCTTGTAAGTAGTAGTGTACATCTTGTATTATTAAGTATGTAATTACTGTGTATTGTAGCACAGCTGTAAAATATTTAAACTGTTTTCCACTAATTTTAGTTTGGCAAAACTGCAAGATTTCTGATAATTCTAGCATTGTTAACATGATGGGGTAATTCTCTGACAGACATTTGGAAAGGATCATCATACAATTATCACAAACTTCTCTTCATGAAGAGGAGGGTAAAATTGCCTCTACTAGTCAGCAGTATAAATCCTACTTTGAAAGACATGTTAGCTCCTAATAAACGTAAGGCTATACTGAAGCGCAAAAGCTTCTTTCACGACCAAGAAATTAACTTATTTTCTCTCAATTCCATTGCCATGCTTCAGTGGTCATCCCCTTCTGTATGTCTCAAGCAACGGTTTCTGTGGCGTATTTATCAGAGAAGCTCAGGCACACAAGCCTCAGCTGCTCTTGTGAGCTCATCCTTTCGAGCGTCAGTCCAACTTTCAGTCTTGGTTTAAGTCAAGAAGCCATTGAACAAAGCAGCTCTAACTATATGGGGCATCGACCTTCAGCAGAGGAGAGTCAACACGTAGCTGGGGGGAAGTAATGACTTAAAAGAAGGGATACAACCCTTGGTCCTCCTGGTTACACCCACAGAGCAAGTTCTTGCTGAACACCACACCTTCCTATCAATGCATGAGCATACACACCGGGTATGATTTTGACTACTGCTCCCCAGTTACTTTGTACAAAGTTGACAGAAAGAATCTCTCAACCAGCTGCACTGAATACACTGGACAACTTTTGTTAAAGAGAAATGAGGAAATATTTATTTTTAACTGAAATTTTTAAGCAGAGGTGGCTAATGACTGAAGCTTCACTAGTGATTTTGTTTGGATCTTAACCATTATCTCAGCATTGCAATCCATCTCCTAGTTGGTAATCCAGCTCCTAGTTTGAAAAGGCAAGTAGTGAAACAAACACAATGCACCATTATTTTGCCCTGATCGTACAAGCACAAGTAACATTATAAATTTCAGCCGGCACTGATCTTTCCCGTGGTTAATGATTTCTTCTTCTGAGACAATGAAAACATCTACAGTATAGGTCTAATATCTGAAAGCTGACATTTTTTCCCTAAAAAAACCACCAAGAAACCACAGGTGTGGGAGAAGGAAATGGGTCTAATTACCTGAACTTTAGTTGTATCCAGTTCCCAATCAGACTTTAGCCAAGAATTTAGACAGGAAAAACTATAATAAAGGCAAAAAAAATTAGTAAAAATACAGAATCATAGAATGATTCAGGCCAGAAGGGACTTCCAAAGGTCATCTAGTCTGAACTCCCCACACTCAGCTGCGACACCCCCAATTAGACCATTGGATGCCTCACCCTGAATATCTCCAGGGAAGGCGCCTCAACTACTCCCCTGGGCAACCTGTTCCGGTGCTCCACTACCCTCATAGCAAAGAACTTTCTCCTAATCTCCAATCTAAATCTGCTCCCCTCCAGTTTAAAGCCATTACCCCTCATCCTGTCACTACAGGCCTTTGTAAACAGACTCTCCCCAGCCTTCCTGTAGCCCCCCTCAGGTACTGGAAGGACGCTATAAGTTCTCCCCAGAGCCTCCTCTTCTCCAGGCTGAACAACCTCAGCTCCCTCAGCCTGTCCTCGCAGCAGAGATGCTCCAATGCCCTGGTCATCCTTGTGGCCCTCCTCTGGACCTCCATCAGGTCCATGACAGGCTGAGGGAGCTGGGGTGTAGTGTTCCTTCCGTTCCAGATGATTCTATGATTCTATGTCTTTCCTATATTGAGGGCTCCAGACCTGCACACAGTACTCCAGGTGAGGTCTCACCAGAGCAGAGTAAAGCAGAAGAATCACCTCTCTGGACCTGCTAGTGATGTATCTTTTGGTGCAGCCCACGTTGTGATTGGCCGCCTAGGCTGCAAGTGCACATTGTCTGCTCATGTCCAGCTTCTCATCCACCAGTACGCCCAAGTCCCTTTCCTCTGGGATGCTTTTTAATACATCATCCCCTAGTCTGTACTGATGCTTGTCACTGCTCTCCATCTGGACTTCGAGCCATTGAGTACTACCCTCTGGATGTGACCATCCAGCCAATTCCTTATGCACTGAACAGTCCACCCATCAAATCTGTACCCCTCCAATTTGACGAGCAGGATGTTGTGGGGGACCTTGTCAAAGGCCTTACAGAAGTCCCGATAGTTCACACCCATAGGTTGTCCCTTATCTGCTGACCTAGTCAATTTATCATAGCAGGCCACTAGGTTAGTCATGCAGGACCTGCCCCTCATAAAGCCATGTTGGCTGTCCTAAATCACCTCCCTGTCCTTCATGTGCCCAAGCATGGCATCTAGAAGGATCTGTTACATGATCTTCCCAGGCACAGAGGTGAGGCTGACAGGTCAGTAGTTCCCAGGGTCTTCCTTTCTACCCTTTTTAAAAATGGGTGTGATGTTTCCCTTCTTCCAGTCCGCAGAATAGCCTGCCATAACTAGGCAGGCAATATGAAATTGCCTGCCTAGTTACTGTGGAGTGCAAGATCTCACATGTCAAACTGGTACAGACAGAAGAACAGAAGGTGGCAGATGCAATATCAGTTTTTGAAAGGGCTGCAGAGGACAGCTGGGAAGTTACAGACCATGATATTTCATTTACATGTTGGAAAAAAAAAAACCCCAAACCACAGAAAAGCAAATGGATAGAATTCATAAGTGCATAAGTGAAAAAAATCAGCAAGGTTTCTGCAAAGGGAAATCCTGCTTTTGGTATCTATTACAACTCTCAAAGAGTCAGTGAAATGTCAGTAAAAGTGAGCTCTTCAATACCCTTCAAAAGCCCTAATCTGTCATGAGATAGGAAGGGAAGTTCTCCTCTTAACTGGCTGAAAGGCAAAAGAAAGTGGCAGTGAACAATGAAATCACATAATAAAAGGAGGCCCATAAGAGACGGCATTGTTTAATATACTTACTGGAAAAGGAGGAGGATTGCAAGATTTTCTGATAGATGAAGAGTAGTAGAGTGTCATCTCAATGCCAAGTGATAAGTAATAAAATGGTAGAGGGTATTAAAGGGTGACAAATGTGAAGTAGGACACATAGGGAGAAAAATCACTTCATCACACAAAATAATGATCATGGCAGACACTGGAACACAGGAAAGCTCTACGTATCACTGCAGAGAGTTCCCTGAACACATCAGCTCCATGGTCAGTGTTGTAAAAACTGCTGGTTTTTTTACTGCTGAGTGGCAGTAAAATGATGAAACACATTGTGACAATTTTGACTTGAGAAGAAATGAAACAGACTAAATCTCTTTAACTTGAAAGAAAAAGACTGAAGAAAGGGTATGAGTAGTAACAGATGAGGGCCACAGACCCACCATTTATGCTTTCTCAGTCCATCAAATAAATAGCAAACACAATAGGGACATATAAAACAAAGAAAGGCGTTTCACAGAGCAAAACTGAACTGTAAAACTCAGAAGTACAAGATGTCCTGAAAGAAAACAGGACAGATATGTTTTAAATTGTTTAGACAAATCTGTAGAAGGAAAATAACCCATTAAGACCTGTAAAATATGAGGGTAGACTTGCTGGCTCTGTAGGAAGCTTAACCTACAGATTGCTAGAACTCTCAAGAGTTATTGTTCCTTGTTTTACCTGTCATCAGGGCACAGTGGGGGCTGAGGACTCCCTGGAGGCAGCAGAGCAGGGCCTGGCAGCCAGGGTAGGTCGCACCAGCCCAGCCATGGAGTGGGACAGGCCAGGGGCAAATAGTGTCAGCCTCAGCAGCAGACAATGAACACCTCACTGGGAACGGGGATGGGCCAAGCAAGAGAAAAGAAGATTGTTACCAGCCTTCAAAGATATACAACACAGCAGCAAAGAAGAAAGTAATAAACTATTTTCCTTGCCCAGAAAATATTGGGCTTGGATATTAGCAAAGGAGATTTCAGAGCAGTTTTCTTAGTCTAACAGAGGGTATAGTTGAGTACTAAGCTACGCTGTTGAGAGATGTGGGGCTACCAATACCAAGAGATGCTTGCAATAGTTTTAAAGAATGGGTTCAAATAGCCATTAGAAATAGCTTAGAACAAAACTGTCCTAGCTTGGAAAGGGATACTATCTCTTGGGGAGCTGCCACGAAAGCAAATAACAAAGGCTCCCCTTCTTTCAATGCTTGAGAGGTCACACCCTGCCCAGCTCAATGAAGGGGACATTCTACACCGGAGATGAACGCTAGTGGGAAGTTGCTGCAATTTGCTTATGGGAACTAAAATCAAGTATGTAAATAGGACAAATCTGCACTTGAAAGTAAGATTCCTGAAAAGAACAGAAGTTCTGTTCTCCCTCAGGCCCGCACACGGGGTCAGTGTTGGCCCCGGAGCCCCGGTGGCCGCCGCAGCCCCGCCACCGGCCCGGCGCTGTCCAGGGTGCTGCAGCCGCGGGGGCGAGCGGGCGGGGCGGGGCGGGACCAAGCCCCCGGGGGGTTGATTTTTCACAAGATAAGAAAGCTCTTGCCTTTCCGCCAGAAGGTTCCTTGGTTATAACGCCAGGAAGTCAACCAGAAGGCCATTAGTGTGATGTTGTTCTTAAAAATATTTGTGGTCGTGGTTTTGAGGTTGTCTTTTTGCGTTTTTGTACTATGACTCAAATTCATAGTACAGTCAGATATCAATAGTGACAACTAGATTATGGGGGTCTTGCAAGAAGAAAAGTTTTGAAGGGGGATGAGATTTTGGTTTGAGCAGGTAAGGATGTAGGTAAAAGAAATAGATAAGAAGACAAAATCCAAAGAAGGCATTGATTTGATGTTTAGGTCATTGTTGGCAGAAACTAAAAAATGCACCAGGCAATAAACAGAGGAATCTGCCCCCCTTTGCCCGGGGGATCTGACCTTCTGCATTTCAATGTCACTTAACAGTCAGATTTCAAGTGTGGCAGAGCGATGAGGTAATAGCTTTCAACAAGACAAGACAATATCTTTTGTGCTTGATAAGTATATTGAATAACAATAACACAATCTTCAGCCATGTCAGAGAAGTGGCTGTTACAGTATTTGAGTCAAGATAGTGAGTGATAGCTACTTGACAACTGTAAAACAATGCATTTCATTGTCAAAGGAAATCCTATGTGTTTTTAGAAGAAGGCTTTCTCGTGGCTGCAGCAAGGTAGAAGAATTTGAGAATTCAGACTTATCCCATGTACTAGAATAATTAAAGCCTAGATTATTTTCCATTGCTCCTCATTTTTCCCCAAATGTAATAAGTGGGTGTTATTTTCCCATCTATTTGGATTTTGTGAAACTGTAATCCTTCTGATGTGCAAAGCATTACTTGTCCTGGCTGGAACATGGTCATTGGGAATCAGTTGTACAACAGCAGCTTGCTGAGATACATTGATATTACATGGGCTTGTTAACAAAATACTGCTCTCTCTAAAAGACAGTATTTTTTTCTCATTGTGGTGTTTGTTACAGGTAAATTAATATAAAGAAAATAGTTTTATTACAACTGCTTTGATCCTAAGAGCTGAAGTACCCTGGAATTAGCCCCTGCCAGAACAAAAGACAGATATAAAAGTCACCCCACAGTTCCCAACTGTCTGTGTGTGTTTCAGATGCACCTTTTTTTTAGACAGGTACATGGTCTCATAAACATTTTTGCTATGTGCTTATCTCCCTCTTTGAAGTTTGGGTATTTGATATTAGAGTTATGTTAATAATTACCTTTCATTATATTTAATTATTAATTAGTTGTTGTTATATTTATTATATAACATATATTACCTTTTATTATATTTAATTATATTATTAATTACATTTTCAGTAGCATCACAGATGACCTAACCCAAATGTACGTCCTCCCACGATGCTCTACCCCAAAGGCAATTCTCTCTCTGTGAGGAAGGGAGTCTCTACCTCCCATCATTCAAATGTCAGGGAGCTGTCATTGCTGTGCCTGAAAAATAATGGAATCAAACCATGGCAGAGAAGTTAATTACCATTATGTATGAGACTCATAGGCAGTGATTACAGACATTCATAATAAATTTAAGAGGATCACAAAAGATACTCTTGCTAGACAGTGATGTTTAACTTGCATTTATAGGTTCAAATTGAAAATACAGAATAAAGCACTGAAGTGCCAGCTTCTCTCTCTATGACTTTCAGTTCAGACAGTTCCAAAATGACTTGAGCTGCTGCAGGTTCCCAAATGGACTACACAACCTCTCTGTAGCTCTTGGATCTCTTGAAATTAGAAATGAGTTTAGTGCTCCAAAAGCACCACTATTTCTACATGATAAGAAAGTCAAGTCACTGATGGCTTTTCAAGTACTCTCCCAGGATATGAATGCTTAGTCTAGCTTTTATTACAAGGGATCATACCACTGATCAAGGAAGATTTTCTGACCCACTCAGTAGGTAGTTGATGTTCACATCTCCTTCAGACTTGCCCTTTTATCCAACAAATAAAGGAGAGCACCGTGCTGGGATTATAACTCCATGCTGGGGCTCATGTCCCTTATCCTTTGCTGTTGCTGGATTCATCCCTTCTGGACATATTCGGAGCTGGTCTAAATTTTCACAGCTTCACATAAGACAGGCATGACTTAAAATAACTGAGCCTTGTCTCCGGCATGAACAAAAAATAATTAAAAAAAAAATCTCTTGTGTAAGACAGAAGAAGTTGATTCTCCTTGGAAAGAGCCTGGTGGGAGTTTGAGCGTGCTTTAGGGGTGGAACAACCCTATGCACTAAATCAGTTGCTGAGTTTGAGCAGGTCTGTGTTCCCCATGCACCCACACACTCATGCCTCTTTCCCACAGCCCTCATGAAAGGGGCAAAGCGGTTGGAGGCAGCAACCTTGAGATGGCCAAGCTCAGAGCAAACCTCCTACCCCTGATGTCACAGTGTCCCCCTGCAAATTGGAATGGTGCAGGATGGAAGGAGGAGGCTCGCCAGGCCAGCTAGCACCTGCTTAGACCTCTGCTTCCACCGATCTTTTTCTGCTCTTTCTTGGTCACAGACCTACAGAGAGGTGACACCCACATCCTCTGCAAAATGGTTCTTTGCCAAATTTGTTCAACAAAGGCTGAAAGGGAGAGAAGCTGGAGGACCAGTCAGGGCAGAGACATGGAAACTCAAGGCAAAGTGTGTCAGTTGGCTTAAATTCAAACGAACAACCCCATGTGAATAGAAAATAGAAAATAGAAATAGCAAGTGAAGAGGCAGATGATAGCTTAGTCACAACAGCTTAAAGGAGTGAGACCATCCAGAGCCAAAACAGCATCACAAATATCCCTGGCAGAGAGAAGCAGCAAACTGTATCCTCATGCCTTCTGCATCCTGCCCCTCAGCACTCCCCCAGCCGGCACGTCAAACGGGCAGCTTCACCAGGGTGAGCAGGCAGGTCTCATAGGCTGGATCAGCCTGAGAGGTCTGTGTCCCAAGGTACAGAACACATGCCGTTTCCATCAGCTAGGACTGAGTCAACTGAAAAAGATCAAATTGTTCCCAGGAGTCAGTCTACAACTCGGCAAAACTCACATCTGCCTTTGAGCAGGCAAGGAGAGGTCATGTGCTTGGGTAACGTTTGCTCATTTAATGAGTCTGGCCAGAAGGATACATTGGTTTGAAAAGGGCACGTGATAACAGCTAAGGGACTCAGCTGATTTACTGGCTTTGAGGGTTTTGGTACTGGTTTTGTTGGGTGTACTTACTGCTGCAGTAAGATGAGCGCTGCATGAATGCTTGCTGGATGGATTAGAAGGAATCCACTCAGGATAGAGCACATCACCAGGGAAAAGACAGAGCACTCAGCTGTCAGATGCTTTTGACACGGGTGACCATAGCTGTTTTCTCAAATTTGGTGTCCTCTTAATTTCTGAGACTGTACTGTCCCACCTCCTGCCTTTCTGATAATTACTGACACAAGCCCTATGGAGGATTCTTTCTGTCCATGGAGGTCTCTGCTGTTCTTCTCCTGTTGGTCTATGCTTTATTCCTGCTTCAACATTTTCTCCTTGCTTAATCCTGTTTGCAAGCACAATCTTGGCAGTTCTTTCCCTGTCAATGAGTCACAGAGTTCTCTCTACTCCAGACTTTTATCCTGATGTCCAAATTACAGTCCCAAGATATTTGCCATTTTCTAACCTTTCTTCCCAGCTTAAGCCTGATGTGGCCACAAACCTCTTCCCAGCTGTTAGCACTCTCCCATCTTGCCTCTAGACCATGACCAACATCTCCACTTTTGTCTCTATCCCCTCTTCAGGGCTTTATATGTAGGCTATGTCTACATCTTGATATTTCATGACTGGCCTCTTTTGACAAGCATAGACTTTCTTATCCATTCCTAGAAGCAAAAATTGTCCCCAAAGTAGTTCTTACCCTGACAGGCCCTGGATGATGCTGTGCTATCATGCTCAAACCCATTCAGGACCCTTGCACACAGCCCATGCTGAGCTCTCTGTGCCAACTCTACCAGCCCCATGTTTATCACACCAGCATCTCTATGAATCCCCCTTTAATACGCCTGTCTCATGTCAGACTACATTTTTCGTGGGGACATTCCCAGCTGTGTTATATCCACCAGGGATATGTCTGTCCTTGCTTCTGGTATGACACAGTACTCTGTGGTCCATTGGTTAGGTTTTTCACAGTTGTCTCCATGTGCCTTCCTTGCAATTGGGAAAAACTGCCTGCAAACATACAAGAAGCTTCCTTGTGTCCCTTTCTCCATCTCCTCTTGTGCTGCTCTGTTTCTCTAAGCTGCCAGCTGTTGTGGCAGGTGTTGAGCCCATGCTCTCCTTTCCTGCTCACCTCCCTCGTTTGAGGCTGTCAGTTCTCTGGGACACAGACCACCTTTAGCTACTTGTTTTCACAGTCGCTCAGTGCAGTGGAGCTCGGCAACACAAGCAACAAACCCTCTGCCCTTCTTCATGGTTCATTTTGATCCAAGCTGCTGTATCCAGTTCTTGCTTGGACCTTTTAGAGCTAAATCTCTTTTTCTAATTATAGTTCTGTACAGAGAAGAACAGTTTTCCCTTACTAGAATAAGTAATGACCTGATTTCTATGTGTGCTGCTCACAGGGGAAAGCACAAAGCCAGCTCTGTTCTATTCCTACATGATCTTGTAGGAAGGCTCCTGTCTAATCTTTGGCAAGTCTTATAGAAAACCTGACTGCCTCAAATGAAGGAAAACAATGAATAATTCATTTTCTTATCTGTTTCAGGATTGTTTTCTGCAAAACATCTATTTTAATAATTCATGTGATTTTTAGCTGCTGATGCAAGTATACAGAGGAGAAGCATACTTTTTTCTCAGCGTAGGCTGGAGGGCTCATTAATGAAAAATTCCAGCTCATGTTGGACCAAATCCCAAGTGAGGAGTGAGAGGTGAAAAACAGGATGGTTAGGAAGATTCAAAGTAGAACTGTTCTCAGAGATTATGAGAGTCATTCACAGAAGAGTCTTCCTATGATGACAAAATGGCCATATGTTGATGATGTCAAGTTTGTCAAGAGCCAACTGGGGGACAGAGGGAGATATATACAGAGTTCCCATGTTTCCCAACAGTATATACAGAGTTCCCCGATTTCCCGACAGTACTTGTCAAATACATGAATTTGGCATTTATAGAATTGTATGTGGTTACTGTTTCAGGCTGTAACTGATCCCAACCTCAGGTGGATCCAACCAGGCAGCAGAGCTGCAGGTTGAGGTTTCCTCTAGAGTTCAGGCAGGACCAATGCCAATCTGCAAGACCCCACCAGTGGACAATCCTGCAACACTGGTTGCCCCTATGGAAGAGTCAAAAACCTCAGCTGACACTACGATAAAAATGGACAGGTCAGAAAATGAAATGCTCAAAGCTAACTATAGCCCATGAAGGACAGGATCGGGAAGGAAATGACGATAGGAACTACAAAAAGGAAACCAATGTGTCCATTTTGCTACCACTGATCCTTTGGGTCAGTAGTGGCAGATCTGGGTCCTTCAACCGAGGTGCCATCACTCTCTTCACATGCCTCCTGCTCCACCAAACAGCACTTATTTCAACTGGGAATGTGCTGAAAATCCTCCACTTGCAGCAAAGTGCTCCAGCCAGCACTGCCAGGCCATCACTACCCAGTTGTGCCCCACAGGGCACACAGCACAAACCCCACAGCAGGCACAGGTGCTTTTATTGGTTGCTCTTCTATAAATGAGGACAATGGATTAATCCCCTTTACTCTCTATGCAACAGGAAATTTTCCAGTTCATCTTCAGGGCTGCTCCAGGAAACACCCAGGAGATATAGTTCTCCAAGACAAACTGCATAGATAAGGACTTTCTTTGCTTCTGAAAATAGTACATAGAAATATCACCAGCGCCAGCATTTGAACAAGTATCTTACCAAAGAACCAGTAAAAATCACTGCAAAAACAATTCTCCCATCCCAAAGGAAAAAAAAGGCTGGAAGTTGAAAAGTGATGAGAAGCCAGGGCAGCACTCGTTCTCCTCCTGGCTGGAATCCAAACCCCAGGGGCAGATCCTGCTGGGGCTCACAGCCCCAGCTCCACAGGTGCTGCCCACCTACACTCATGAAGGAGCTCTGGCAACAACTTCAATTCACATAGGTCAGGGTAAGGGTGCCCTGTGGTATGGGCAGTGCCTGCATCTGTAACATACAGACATCCAGGCCACCCCTGTATAATTTCACCTACAAAATTAAAGAATCACAAGGCCAGGTGCCCCTTTTTTTTCTGGCTTTAAGCAGATCATGGTGAATATTTCTGCATTTTTAAATCACACACAACCTGCCAGTATCATGTTTTCATTGATTGTCAGGCAGCTGACAACATAATAAAAGTGAGACATACTCCGTACAACATCAGGACACTATCTTCTATTTTATAAAGTAAATTAGCAGCTATAACTTTTTTAAGCACCTGGGTTACATGGCACTGCCAACATAAATTATTTGCCTGAGAAAAACACCTGTTAAAAGAGAAAGGTGCCGAAGAGATTTACAGGCTGGGCAGGCAGCTCTCGCTGCCTGAGCAATGCAGGGCCAGAGGTGATGTTTCCCAGCAGCAGGTGGCTGTCTGGCTTTGTGGGAGCCCCTGGGAGAGGAGATGTCAGGTGAGGTGCAGCAACCAGAAGGGTGGGGGAAGTCTTTCAAAAGATCCAACCTAGATCTTCTCAATATTGATTCGACTTTCTTGAAACAACTTTTTTTACACACTTATTTTTTGTTGCTGCATTCATTTCTTCCTCCCTAGAAGCAGCAGTATCCAGGTCCTCACAGTTCAGTGTGGAGATCTATCAGTGATATTGGAAATTCTAATTTTTTTAAAGAAAAGTTAAGTTTTCATCCCAGCAAGAGGCCGTTCCTTGGGAAGAAGGAAAGCAGTTGCAGACAGACAGACATCCTCCCCCAGCAATACACAGACAGCTTGGCAGTCACCAGGGACATTCTCTACCCTGGGTTAAACCAGGCTTTGGAGAGCAAAGATGCCCGAGACCAAAGCTGAAGCACAACTAGGCAGCACAATATGATCTGTAGGCACCGACGTACAGCAGCCCCATGGGAGAAGGCATTTCACACTTTGCTTTGTTAAATTCATCCCCCTGCAACCCAGGAAAAGAATCACCCTGTGACACAACTTGACAAGGAGCCAGATGACATTTTCTGATTTTAGTTGAAGTTCACACCTTGAGACAAGGCATAACAACTGAGAGGATCATAGCAGTAGGAAGGTAACAGGGACCTTTGGGTCCCCCTTCACCCACAAACTCCATTAAAAATTAAAACAGCGTAGCAAAGTGCAAAGAAGTATTTAAGTCAGAGTGGGACTGGGAAAGAAAGCAAGAGACAGAGGTTTTTAAACAATTAAATGTGTTGATAGAAACTTATTTTAGAAGCTTCAAGAGTGACACCAAGAAGTCCTTGATTATAAATAACCACTTTCCAAGGAGTCAATGATAGTGATTTAATCATGCACAGTTTTTATTCCTTGTATTTTCATGCAAAATATGCAATAGATAATATTTTCAGTTCTATATTTCCAAATTCATTAGAAACTAATCATCAGAACACCCAAAGAGTTTCGCTGATTAACTCAGCAACAAGTGCAAATTTCCAGCCCTGCAGAGAAATCCTGATCCCCACCTCACACTTGATCAAAGAAAGGAGAGGGCTTAAATCCAAGAAGCAGTTTCCCAAGAAAGGTGACCACTCCCATTGCTTTATTTTTGTACTTATTAAATGATGGTCCAAGCTGTAACCAGAAATGGCATAAAGGAATGGATCTGAGGAAGTACAGACCACACTTCAGACTAGGAAAATACCACAACAAAGCTGGGGTGTCCCCTTCTACCTGACCCATTAAAGAAAAATAGCTTTCATCTGTAGTACTGCGTATCTCAAAAATAAAACCCACAGTGCTTCAGTTTAGAATGACATATAATTTATTCATATAATTCACAAGTAGTTGGACACTACTCAATTTAATCTCCATATGCAAGTGATTTACACAAACATATAATACTAAAATTGATTGCTTAGAAGGTAAAAAATACCATGGGTATGAAATGCCATGGTAGATGCTGTTCAATATACTACACAATCTTAGTGTCAGACACTTTTACTCATTTATTTCTTTAGAAAAAAAAGGCAGTTTGCCATTTTAAATTTTTTTTATAAGTAGTCTGGGAAACTCAAGTTTTGCTCTAAACCTTCTAACCAACTATTTCTCCCAGTTCTTAGGAACTGAATTGACAACCAAAGCAAGATTTTCAGTAGTTCAAAAAAAAAAAAAAAAGATTTTTACTCCCTGAATTCACCAAGCACAATGTGACCAAATGATGTTGTTGCCTTCCAACATGCAACACAAGATACTAACCGCTGTGTATTCAGAGGAACGTGCAGGAATTTCAATCATGCTTTAGCATGACAGTGTTGGTGACAACAGCGCGATGATACAATTTTTGGCCCCTGCCAGAATCCAGTAGTGATGTGTTTGCACTAGTATCACCCAGACCATTTGGTACTCATGCAGCTGTGGAGTCTGATTGTAATTCTGCATAACCTCTTCTCACTGAAACTCGTATCTCATAAGCCTCATTAATTCTGCATTAAGCATATATGGCTGTGTGGAGGAAATTGGACTTCAATGTGTTTGCCAGCATCAGATTAAATTATACACGTTGTTTTCTAGATGAGGTCCAAACAAATATTTCACTTGAAATGCCAGTAGTTATCTTAAAACATACCAAGAAGTTAAAAAGCTTTCACAATACAAGATCCAGCTATTTATTCCACATATACAAAAACACAGCTAGAGAAATACAATTCATCTTTCAATGCTGAATTTATGAGGAAAGTCTAAAAAAATAGAAAAACTCTGATACTCAGACATCAATTCAGAATGTAACACTGCATAATGCCGCAATATGAGCACCCATTTAAAATGAGAAATCCCCAACAAGAGAAGCATAAGGGGATCTAGTATATGTGACAAAAAAAATAATAAATAAATAGGTGAATACTGCATCAAAAACATGCATACAATCGCCATGGTCATTCAGTATGCGGTGATGGTCTAAACAGTGATCTAACGCAAGAGTGAGACAGTGTTTCCAAATGAAAGTGAGTGAGTAACTACATATTGATTAAACTTTCTGATGCAGCAAAATGAGGGCACAGAGCCATCTCTGGGTTCTGGAGCTGTTTCAAGATTTGCTTGTGAAATTTCTCTCTGACACGGTTGAACTCCATTATGTCCAGCGGGTCCTCCTCAATCCAGAATTTGTGGAATTCATGCATCAAGTAGCCTACAAGATCATAAAAATAAGGAGAAGTAATAAAGATAAACAAGGTATGGAAAGGTCATATCCAAAATTAGAGAAAAAAATAACAATTATGATGTACACAGAGAATCCTGGTCAACGATGTCTCACACTTCACAACACTATGCAGAGATAAAACTAAAGACATTTTAGGCAAACACAAAACTTGATGAATACTATTCATCGGCAGAACTTCTCCCAGGAAACACAAGAAGTCACTAAGTGTTTTGACATATGGCCACAGGAACTAAAACATTAAACTAATGAATGCAAAAGCAGGGGGAGGTGCTGCTGATGGTGCTCCACCAGACTTCTGCTTATATTCTAGTTCTGCCTCACATATATTTCCTCATGGGAAATACTCTCCACTAAAAAAAGAACACACTGGTAGGTAACTTAACAGTTGCCATCACATCTTTCTGTATTAACACTTCCTCCTCACGCACAATTTTACCTTGTGTGTCCTTGACCTTGCTGGAAATGTTGTTTTACATTTATGTCTACAATCCTAAAAAGATGAATGTTAAGGTGATGTACAGAACCACTTGCTTTGATAAGATAAGATACTCCTGTTTCAGGAATAAATTTGATCCCAAAGTGGGTTTAATATTCAGGCTCTGATTAAGGCCTTTACCATCTCAGTTCTGTGCCATCCTTGGACTTGAAAAAGGAACCACTGACAGGAAGAAATGTTACATCCAACATTAGGACTTCAATAAACTGGACCTAGTCTCTTGATCCCAACTTCCATAGTAGATGAACCATTGAGGAAACATAATCTTTCATCCCAACACAGCAAATGTGCAAGTAGGTTTTCTGTATTCCAGGAAGTGAGGGCATGTGGAAAACAGTACATCCTGACTCCCTGTATAAGCAGTTTCTTGCTTATACATTGAAAAAAAATATTAGAAGTGTTGCTTCCCACTGTCAAAGGATGCACAGTAGGTCTGTGCTGTAGAAGTGATGTTCTAATACAGAGGAAAGAGCAGGGAAAGCATTATTTTGACGGGGGACAATTCCACTGAAGGGTGGAGAGTGACACATATATACAAATATCTTAAGAGTTGGGTTTATGGGGAAGAAACCTCTAGCAGCTCTTTAAAGTACCTTCTGTTTCTTCTTATTATTTAAAATCAGTCTAAGAAGATAGGAAGGTCACTTGGTCAGCCCTTGGAGATTTTTTTTTGGGGGGTTTGTGTTTGTTGGTTTTACCCCTTGGTTTGGTAGAGGCATCCATCACAACTAATCACTGCATCCAAGTATCCAAATGACAGGAAAGAAAGACCAGCATGACAGTCTCTGTGCTGGGTCATCAGATTATTTTATTATTATTATTATTTTTAAGTATAGGTAGTACAAAAGTGACAGCAGGAGTACAAATTATGTATTCCTTCTCTTCCCTCCCACCCCCCTCCCCCGGCCCTTGACTTACAGAAGGTCTGCTGAAAGTGAGTTAGTGTTGGTGCTTCTGGAGCAACGTTGTAGAAATGCGTCTTCAGAGCTCCACTCACAAGCAAGTTGTATGCGAGGTCTGTTATGTTAATGCCCACAATAGCAAAAGAATAGCTGTAAGAAAAAGAAGCAGCAACATTTGTGTAATTTGTCTTCTTTCAGCACTATACGAAACATTGATGACAGCAACGCTGCAGATTGTGTGCTACTGAGGTGTGTTAATTCTATCCCTCATGAGCTTCAGAGGTGTGTGGGGGTGGAAAACAAGAAAATAATTTATCTCCTGCCTGCTTTGAACACCCTAATGGCAGTGTTTCCCTTGTGAAACATATGGTCACAGTGAAAACAGGAGTTTCATCACCGTGCCAGCATTTTCAGTGGAGCAGCACTGACTCATTTCTACAGAATAAGAACAAGCTCAGGCACCCCCCTGTGTTCCTGCCCTCGCCTCTGACACAGGCCAAGCACTCCACACCGTGGCTGTGTCTCAGGGTGACCCATCGTCTGGCATTTTAACTCTTCTGCCCAACTGGAATTCATTACCCACGGTTAGGAACATCAGGTTGCAACAATCAGTCCTGTAAAGTCCTATAAAGACATTAATCAGACTAAAAAGTAAATCTAGTGGAGTCACCTCCAACTTCTTCCTAACAAAGAACTAGATACCCAGGCCAGAAGACAGGAAAAAACCTAAATCTCAGCATGCTGGAAAAAGAAATAAGAAAAATCAGACTCCTGAAGCAAACGCTTTCATATTAAGAGATATCAATAAGGAACACATTTAAGCACAACAGAATTCCAAAATTGTAAGTTATTTCTTAATTTGTGAGCCTGTTGCATAAAGATCTTGTCATTTCTGGGAGTAACTGTTTACCAAGAAAACATATGATGTCCCACACT
>BJBW01010550.1:327-48329 GCA_004320125.1 Scolopax mira | reverse complement strand
TTTTTTTTGTTTGTTTGTTTGTTTGGTCTTTGTTTTGTTGTTTGGTTTTTTTTTGTTTTGTTTTGTGTTTTTTTTCTACACATGCTTCACTTGCCATACCCTACAGTTTGTTTTACAGAAAGGCTGCATTTCAAAGAAAACTGAAAAGCCTGACAGGAATGCATGTGAATTGCTGTAGTGCATCACCAAAGCACAACCATAATGTTTTTAACTACTCTATAACCTCAGAGTAGTTTAGAGCGAACACCACAGGTAGTGGCAAAGCAGAGCAATTTCATATGAAAAAAACCCAAAAAACCCCACATTTTTAAGTTCCAAGTTGCACCACGTATACAAAGCAAGTCACTGTTGAGCTTTATCTAAAGCCAGTCAAATGTTCTGTGCAATGTTATTTGTGGTGGGAGGGTAGAATTAGTTTCCCCACTCGCTTTTTCATAAAGCTTTTGCTCTCCTCCTTGCCAAACAGAGGATGCAGGTGAACTGCTGATGCTCCACACCTCCTCCCTGACACCCTTCTGATGGCAGTGGCAGTTCTAAGAGCACGGAACAACCTGCTTGGGCTTGCACCACCATGGCATTCAGCTCCAGGTGCTCCATGAGATGGGGATGAGACCAAAACTGGGCGTATTTCGTGGACTGCTTCCACGGTTAGTGTAGACTGCAGGTGTTATTCAGCCTACTTGCTCCCACCACTAAATAAAAATTATTATTTCAGAGGCATTCATACAGGGAAATCACTGTGGGCTCCTCCTCCCCTTCAGGTCACGGCAGCCCACAGCCTTCAAGAACAGCTCAGTGCAAACACCCCTGGGATGCTAGTTCAGCTCTGCAAGGATGCTACATTAACAAAAATGACTGCATACAGATTTGCAGAAACACATATAGTATGACACATGTCCTCGTGTCCTTACCCCAGGAGGTTTCAAGCCTTTACTGCACAAGTGAAGGGCAGAGCTTCTGAACAAGACAGTCTGGATGCAGATTTTACTTACACTCAAGAGTAGGCAATCAGTGGGTTTTCCTTAATCCTGTCTAAGGAAATGGCTGACCTGCTTCTGCTGAAATTTCTCCAGAAAATTTTAGCATAAAATAAATGGCTCACATATAAAACTTCAGTACAGGTGCTTAAATTTTAGCAGAACTATGATTAATTTCATATAAGGAGCAATTTAGTGGTAGGGTGTGTTTCTATGTATGTGCACATTCATTCCTCACTGTTTTGAAAATGTATTTCACCAAATGGGAGTGGGTGGGTGGTATGAGAGACTCAGTCTTCTAAAATGCCAAGTACAAAGGTTCTAGTCCAAAAACAATTAAGCATTTTCTCTGTGCTAAGCATATGAACACCACCTGGATTAAACACAAAATAGTTCTGGGGTGTATTGTGGTAGGTTTTTTTCCTTTTGTTGTTATTGTTTTGTTTGTATTTTTTTCTTTGTTTTAAAGATTAGAACCAGATGACTCAAAGTGTAACTCAAAGTTCAGGTCCCTGATTCAAGCAAGCAGAAATCATTTGCACCTCTGCTCGCTCTCTTTTGGAAGATAGCATTTCTTCAGAGGCCAAAGGGAATGCCCAGAGGGGAATCAGATGGTGATCTCCAGCATCGGACAAAATGCTATTTTAATGAATTCCTTGTTTTCTCTTGGAATTATTCCACCCAGTTACTCAAGGGTCCAACTCTGACAAGTGAGTACTCGTATCAGCCTGATTGCTAACACTGCAGTTACTGTTGTCCACAGGCTGAGCTCTGAGCTGTGCACATTTACATCCTGCAGGTTTTTCCTCATGTCACCCTCACTAGTTTTGCTGTTGATGATTTTTTTTCCCCCTGAATTTCAGTAATCAGCATCCTGTGCAATGTAAGAGTGCCAGAGCTGTGCTACTCTCCTCAGATGTGCAGCCTCTCAGCATGGCCTCACGACCACCTGAGCTGCTTTTTCATCACCTTCCCTTTGAAGCTCACATGGGCAAGGTTCTGTGAATTGAAACCCCTGAAAAGCTCTGGCCCCACTCCCAGAAGAACTTCATAGTTCTAGAAGATGAGGCGTTTTCTTTATTTTGTTTTTCTTATTTTATTCCCATCATTAATAGTTGGGTTGCCATTTTTCAATCCAGACGGACAGTAGTCATGTCCACAAGAGTTGTCTCTTGAGTTAGACACCCAGTGTGCTCTATTTCCTTTATGATCAGTCAAGCCTCATTTTAAAACTACTCAATTACTGCCCTTTTCACTGGAGGGTTGGGCTTGGGGGCCATAATTGTAATAAGACCAAAATATTTCTATTTTTCTAACTGAGCCTTTGTTTTTTATTGTTGCAGCAAGACCTTGGGACTACCTTGCCTGTTGATGCTGCTGATCACTTAAAGAAAAGTAGCTATTAATGTATGGATGCCCATTTTGGATTATGTACATCAATTTCAAGTTTGGGAAGAGGAGTGAACTTCAGACTGACCACCTGAATAACACACCCCTCAGTATTTCTCCCAACAATTCCAGACCTACAGCACCTTACGCCTTAAGCTAGGGGCGGAGAGGTAAGGCAATCACTTACTCTTGAAATACACACTTGTAAAATTAATGGTTTGTTGTCAATCTCTTCTTACCACTAATATCTTGTAGCATTAAAATATATTAGCTATGTTGTATCATTAAAATTTATGTTTGGATAATTTAAAGCAGTTTTAATATGTAAACGAGTATACCATTTATATCACTTACAACAGGATAATTTCTTCCCAACTCAAAAGACTGCATACAGTCTTGGTAAGAAGCCATCAATGTCACTGCCAGGACCACCTGCTTTGGTGTTTTATCCCTGGAGAAGTGGCCCCCATAAATCAATGCATCAACAATATACTAAGACAGCATGATTCAGGAAGCAGATAGATAAAGAGACTCAGGACCTGTCTATTACAGTCACCACAAAAGATCATTCATTTTTTCCATCATCTCTTTGACAGCAAAGCTTAAGCTGTATTTTTATACTGAGAGAGAGAATTCATCTTCAAATTGTGTGCCATGATAGATATGGAGAACCAGTTCTCCATGGACCTAGGCACTGAAGAAATCAATAATTCCCATTTTTTTTGGCAAGGAAACCACGAACTTACTGTGGATTTATATCTGGATTGATCCTTTTCAGCTCCATGATATCATCTATTGTTTTTTCAATAGCATCAGGGTGAACGCTTACTGAAGTTTGCAGACGCTAAAAAGAGGTTTTAAACACATATTAATTCTTATGGAAGCCATTACTCAGTAGAAGTTAACAACGATAAATTTGATACCCAAAAACTTTTAATCTAAAAGTCCAGAAACCCTATTAAATATATATGCACACACCTTTCCAGTCTATTGAACCCTACTGACTAGATTCAGAGCGAGCACTAGCTCAAAACTAACTCGAATTGCTTTGCTATAGCCTTGTAGTCAGCCTATTGCATTTCTCTGTCAGCTGCCAGTGAAGACAGTCTGCACTGAGGTCTTTGATCAAGAAGCAGCTTCAGACCATCTGCCTAATTACACTGGCATTGCTACCCTTTGTTTTACACCCCCTCTCCCAACACATTGTAGTCACTGAGTAAGGTACTTTTCCTTTCTCTTGCATATTATGGCACTTTGTAGAGGAGACAAAAAATAAAAATCCATGTGCCTTCCAAAAAATTAAGAGGGTGAACTTTCTGGTGCTTTGTCTCAAACCTATACAATTGTTTAAATGGAGGCTTTTAAATAAGATTCTGTCTTTCTGTTTGTGCTAGAAGTGTATTTGGAAGCACCATGCAGAACTATGAATTATGTGACATCATTTTTGCTGATGCCAAGGCAAGTTTTTCAACATCACTGATTCTCATACCAAAGAAAAATGAATGGTTGAATGATGCTATTAAACATATATACAAATGCTTTACGAGAAGAATTTAGGTTACTACAACCACTGCTACAGTGAAAGGAAGAGATGACAGAGGCTGTTCTCCATGAAATGTATTTAAAAGAAAAGCAGAGAACAGCCTCATTTTGGCTATCCAAGAATTGCTCTTTTATCTCTGCTTTCCAGACAAGAAAATGCCCCACAACCCTGATGTGTAAAATGTGTAAGTAACTGCACATTACAAAAATTCTAGGACAGGAAAAGGAATCAAGCCAAGAAATCCCAAATTACAATACATCATCATCATCATCTCCACCATAACTTATTCCCCCTTGATTCCAAGTGCATCCCTGCCCCTAGAGCACAGGGCAGTCTCCCTGACTTTTCAATATCTCCTGCTATTGTGGACACAAGAACCTCTTCAGTAGAAGGTAATATTAATGCAAAATCACATCAGACCCCAAAGTAGGGTTTTTTTGTGGTGAACAAAAAACAGACTGAAAAAACTAACTGTACAGGACACAATATAAAAGGTGAACAGTGGTATCTTTCACTCACCTTACTTTTTGAACCTTTCAGTGATGCCTCTGTAAGAGAACAGTATTTGAAAGCATCATGTCAGACAAGCTAAGATTACACTGGATTCATTTATTTCTTTATAAGAACTAAGGCATACTATTTTTAGCACATGCAGAAATGTATGAAGGCATGCAGAACTAAGTATTTTGCAGGTACCTATTTTCATGGTTCTGGCAGCTCCAGGTTTGGTATTGTAACAGATCCTTTGCAATTCACATCGACCTGTTAGCTTCCTGACCACAAATTTCAGGCAGCGCCACAAGCATTTGCAGTAGAAGTACAGGCATACCTGGACAAACATCCTGAAAAGAAAAAAAAAAAAGCAAAGCCTAAAAATAAGAGTCTTGAGCAGAGTTTGTTTCAACAAGGTCACCATCCAAACAGTAGGTACTTCCTCAACCCAAATTCCTATTGCCTGAGGGCTCTTTTAAAGCAAAACTAGCATTCACACTGCAAATGTTTATGCTGGTAAGTATTAAATCATGCTTTTCAGCCGTACTCAACAACAATAAAACCATGCACAAAGCACTAGAACCGGAAGCACAAAATAAACTGACTCCAGAGCAATCAAGAGTATTCCTAGAAAACTCTTTGCCCCTTAAAAGGCCGTATAGTTCCTATTAATGCTTTGAGGAAACAGGTCTGCATGAGAAGGGAGAACAGATGACCCTGTTATCATGGCTGCTGAGGATCTAGGGAGCCACTATATTATGGCTTAGCTTTGCCCCTGTATTCAGCCGCTCCAAGCAGAGTGGCTGGTTATCCTGACAAACATGAACTAACACTCATGGCAGGTCCTTAAGACTGACAATTAAGGAAACCAGAGCTTCCCTCCTTCAGGAGAGAAGGTGCTTAAGAACCTGTCCTGAGGACTGCCAGTTCTTCCCAAAACCAGCTTTTATACAGTGCTGATGCTGCTCAATTTCTCAAACTATAAAACTGAAAGCCCTTATTTAGATACTGCATCCAGTTTTGAGCCCTAGGAATACAAGACAGACTTTGACAAGCTGCATGGATTTTAACAGAAGCCCCCATGGTAGTGGGGCTGGAGCACAGGCCCTGCAAGGAGAGGCTGGGAGAGCTGGGCTTGCTCAGCCTGGTGCAGAGAGAGCTTCAGGGGGACCTAACAGCAGCCCTCAGTGCCTGTGGGAAGATCATGGAGGAGACAGAGTCAGGCTCTTCACAGCGGTGCAAAGCAGCAAGACAAGGAACAACAGTCAAACTGGAATATAAGAGGCTCAGCCTAGATCTAAGGAGAAGTTTTTTTTTCCCCCAAGAGGACAATCAGGTAGTGGCACAGATTGCCCAGACAGGCTGTGCACTCTGCTTCCTTAGAGATTTTTAAGCCATGAGTGGAAAAATCTATGAGCAGTCCAGTCTGACCTCAGAGCTGACCTGTTATGAGCAGGAGGTTGGATCAGAGCCCTGCTGAAGTCCCTCCCAGTCTGAACTAACCTGTGATCCTATGAAAGCCTAAAGAAAGCTGCATACATGAGAAATGCTCTATTTTAAAGTTTGTTAGCATTGCAGCTGCTACCAAAGCCCACATACTGCTACCATGATTACATAACACACCCCAAAAACAGATTTCATGGGCTACAACTAAATTTGACACAACTTAGCTTTCTTCTGCAGCTATGAAGGCACATATCCTGCCATGTTACTCCTATGTAATGTTACCTTGAGGCTGGGGCCATGATCTACCCAGTGTCCTTGGGTTGAGAAGCACATCTCAGAAATGGCAAATTACAAAGACCTGACCGCGGGAATGTTGCCATCTGGACACAAGCCTGGGTAACTAGTGGTTCTGCTAGAGCAGGAGACATGGACTAGATGACCTACAGAGGTCCCATCCAATCTCAAGCTTTCTGTGATTATATTCTATGATTATATTATGGGAAAACATCAATATAGCTTTGCTATGCTAGCTTGCCACTAAATGGTCAGAAATAATGAGGTCCATTATGTTCTAAGCCTGTGTGTATGTGCATTCATCATTAGCCCATTATATCCTCCACATGCTGTTGATGCATTCAAAGGACAGTCATTTGTCAGGAGACTATATATTATCCTTCTCAATGGAGTGCAGTAGTTATTCTGAAATAGCGAATTTCAGGAACTCAAATCAGTTATAGCTTTAATAAAGCTTAAAGGGCTCTATCACTTTCTAAAAACATCCTGAAGGGCACGGTGTAGAAGGACATTCAGGGAAGGGAAGATAAATTAACTCATGTTAATGTCCACACAGGAGTTTAATCTGCTTTATGTTCACTATAGCTTAATCTCCTTTGAAGGAGGATTAAGCAAAGGGAACTAAAGACATTTTAGGTCTAAACGGAGAGCATCCACACAAGTATTTAACATGCTTTAGAAGTATGCACTTTATCTTCACACTTTTTATTAATTCACTTAACACTCCCAAAAGCCTGCATGCAGGCCACCGCCTTGTCTTCATGCAACAGGAAGCCTCTGTTTTAGATAGAAAGTGAAACCTAAAGAATGGTGAATAACTACCATGCTGGAATCAAGTTTTTGACAAGCAAAAGAGTTTCAGCTGCTGACATTGAAATATTTGGGTCCCACCCTTCCCTGCAACATGTGCCAGAGCACACTACTGTGAGGAGTTTGTATGTACTTCACAGCAGGTGATCACCTTCAATATTAAGAATAAGACCATTTACCAGAAGGCAAAAACATCATCAGTCATTCTTTAAGTTTCCAAGAGTCAGTAGTGAAAGTCAGTTAAAGAGTCAATCTCATATAAAGTCAACTAATGCTTGTTGACTTTAACTAGCAGCAGCCTTTAATAGTTGCTTGACAAAGTCCACAGGCTAGCATTGGGCATTTTGGTTTTCCACTAGACATTGGATATCAATCTTCACAGATTTGACTAGTCCACCATTCCTGAAGAATCCAAACACAGACTACAGCCATCCTTCAGCCTTCTCAGCACACTCCAGCTCTGTAGTCAGACTGAAGGTACAGACAAACGAATACAAGAGATTAATGCCAAACTGGAAGGTGGTGTGTAGTAAAACAACGTTCTGGGGTTCCACCATACATTTGTAGTAGAAATTAGAGTTGCTTTCTTTGCCTGCCTGCTTTGTTTCCAAAAGTTAGGTATCTGTTAGAGCAACTTACTACACAGAGATCTCATTCATATGAAAGAGGGGAAGAAAGACTCACTTAACTTCATGTTAACAGCCTTAACCACTTAACCAAGTAAGATTTCCTTATAACGAACAAGATGGCTCCCATAAAACCCACACATCCTTTAAGTTGATGCCTACAGTTAATTTTATCTAGGACTGAAACATCACAACTAATTTAATTACTCAAAACCTTGTTTCTTACTGTATTGTGTGTTGTGGACAAGTTGGGGGTGGGGGGAGAGGGGGACAGGTGTTGGGTCTATTTGAATGATATATTGCTGCTATTAGGCTCAATGACAGATTTGCAAATCAAAGTTAAAAAAAAACCTCCAAATAGGATAGAGCTGTGGCCATCCACAGTCACAACCACCTTCCCCACTAAAGCTTTGTTTTGGCTGTGGTTTGCACAAAAATTAACTGATAAAAATGCATCTACTAAAAACATCACTACAGCACACAAACACTACATCGGTGATTCACTAGCATATACTTAGCAGCTATTACTAATAAAGCAAACAAACACTAGTTTTGACTAGGTAGCTTATAGATACCTTCAGTTTTCTACTACTCATCCATCTCAAGCTTACAACAGTTGAAGTCTTCCATTTGTAACATGAATGGCATAAAAGTAACACAAGTTTGTTTTCAAATGATTGTTCTTTATAAAAGGGAATTCTTGCTTGCAGAAGTCCTGTAATAAAAGCATACTAGTGATTAAATAAGACAAGTTTTATGCTATCTGCTACACACTTCAGTTCATGTAAACGAAGTGGAGACACTGGCAGCTACAAAACAAAACTGCGTAGCATGAGCCATGTATCTGACTACAGCAGTGACATGAACTTCTGGTTTGTTTTAGAGTTCAGTTCTCTCTACTCTTCTCTGGTTTTGTGTAAGGTTTGTTTTGTTTTCCCCTGTTTACCTTTGCAGGTTTTCTCCACAAAGAAAATAGTGTCTTTCAACAGTAGTTTGTGTAGTCGTGTACAACAATACTTCAGATCCTGAAATGATCTTTAAGAACTAAAGTATTACAGAAATGAAGATGTTCTTCAGAAACTTGCACCCTACTCTTCCCACTCCTAATACAAGTTCCTTCTCTTCTTGTATTACATTCAGCTGTACAGATCTACAGGTTTGTGTTTACACATCCAAAGTGCATTACAAGAATTCACATGAATATTTATTCAGATAAAACAAAGAAAAAACTGCATAATAAGATACTGATGCACACAGGCCCAATCAACAGGCAGTTCCCTTGCCAAGGATGCTGTATGACTGCAGACACATGCAGCCATCCTCCCATGAGAAGTGAGGGTTACACGTTCCCAGTTATTGATGTCAATCACTTGGACATCAGAAGCTACCTGTTAACTCCTGAGCAATACCAATGCAACCCAGCATAGGTCCCCCAACTTGGCTCATAGAGAGGGTCACGGAAATCCAAGATCACTGCTACAGGAAAAAAAAAAATTTAAAAAAATAATGTATTTTTCACTTAGGTTCCAAGAAAAACAGGACAAATACTTTAGGTAAAATGAAAACTTTCAACTAGATAACCAATGGTAGTTACCGGGGTTAAAATGGCGGAAAGAAAGCAAGCAAAAAGCAACACCACCACTCCCCTCAGAAAAAAGACTAGTTTAAGAGAATGACATAAAAGTCACTGAGTCTATTTAAACATCATTTTCTTTCCTGTGTGTCCTGTTTTAGGTCTTACAAATAGGAAAGATTCTTACACAACTATTTGTCCTGAAGGACGCACTCAGCTTGAAGAAAAAAGCATTACACATCAATAGCTCCTTCCTGAGAATTCTGATTACAGCTTGAGAAGTCAAGGACACACAAGTTAGTTAAGGATGACAAGCTTATGATACTACCCTGTTAGGAGCTAATTAACTTGACTGTCTTTGGTTTATTTGTATAACTTATAATCTTTATACAAGGTTAACCAAGAAGTAACGTACCAATTGCTGTTTCTGCCATAGGCAAACCTGTTATTAGCTCCTTTAAAACACATTTTTTTTCACTCTGTGCTTTTGCAATTGTGCCTCAGTGCACTTGACAACTGAAATCCACCTTCTCTCTCCATTTAGACATGAAAGCAAGTCACCGTAGCAACTAAGGGAGACATAAGAGTAACTTTTAACAGCAGCTTTCCACACTTTCCCTGCTCTTGGTTTTTGCTGACTTGATTTTCATTTTATCTGATGTGACTCCAGTCAGACAGAACTTATGCTTAAAATCTGCTAGTGCTTACAGACTGTTTTGCAGTAGATCAAGAGAAGGTGTCAAGTTTCTAGGTTTTATTGAAAAAACCTAAGTGTCTGCTACAATTGGTTCTCCAAGTTGTTATTATTTCAGATGTTTAAGATAAGTTACAGTCAAAGTGGAAGCATCACCAACAGACTCCTCAAAACTCCTTTACAAAAAAAGAAA
This sequence comes from Scolopax mira, assembly GCA_004320125.1. NCBI lineage: Eukaryota > Metazoa > Chordata > Aves > Charadriiformes > Scolopacidae > Scolopax > Scolopax mira. Next base: position 38,292 of record BJBW01010550.1, on the reverse strand, counting down.
GCATTGAAAGATTAAATATCTCCCTAAAAGACAGGTTTATTATTTTGTAAGTAATATGTCAGACTTTAGGAATAATTCATATCAGAGCAAGCTGAGAAAGAAAAGAAATGTAGAACAACCTAAAACCTACTTTCATTTAGACATTGCCTTGGATTAGAGATATGATCATAAGAGTCCTGTAGTTTACTGGCCAGCAGCATCCCCTAAATTTAGGGATTAAGAGTTATTCCAAGTACTGGACTGTCTAAAAAAAAAAAAAAGCTTCTCCTTTCACTGGAAAGCAGCAGATGCTGAAAGCAGGAGATGAAAGCCAAATTCCGTTACAATAAGGATGCTTCAGGCTAAAAATTATATTCTTATAAAAGACCTAGACGTCAAAGTACATGCCATTTGTGTAAGCACAGCCCCTTTCTTTGCTATTCAGATGTGCACCACAGCCCTGGGAAAGGCAGGATTAGAGAAAGTAATTCAGATTGAGAAGTGAGACTGCAGAAGCAACCAATTCAATTTAGGACATCTTTTGAAGTTTTGCAATTGTTCAAATGCTGTAAAACTTCAGTTTTTTAAAAGTAGTCTTACTACATAGCACATTGTGTTCCTTCTCATATCTTTTTATTGCCTCACTCAATGGCTGAACTTTGTGTTAGAAATGTACTATGAGACACATTTTTAAAGTTTTGTATGGGAGGGGGGATGTTAGGGGAATACAGGGACGTTAGCCAGGCTAGCTGTGAACCATCAAGTCACTGGACCATTATCAATGGATTTGGTGGCATATTTGGGACTATCCAGGATCTGGGCCACAGAGCTGCAGGGACCAATCCTTTCCCTCCTGAGTGGGGTTTATCAGGGTGGTGAGCACACTAACACTTAACCTAATGGCTCGTTAAATCTTTGCTGTCTTTCATGGGTGTTAGCAAATACTTTTAACTTGTGTATATCCTGCTTAGAGTACCTTTGCAGCTGGCTCAAGATACTAGGAGAAACTGACCCAAACACTCCACAGAAATGTTTAAACAAGGTTGGTTTGGCAGCAAAATCATTACATATGATCAGCCTAGAGGTAATCATGCTGACACCCACAGCGTATAGGATTCTTTGCTATAAACAGATTAAAAGGAGAAAAAAATATAGTGACAGATGCTCCTGTACAGAAGCATATGTTTCAGCCCTCTTAAAAAGGTTTTTCCCATGCAGACAGAATATAATTTCTTTGGTTTATACACAAATTAAGCTTTTGGTATGTTTGTTTCTAGGAGTGCTCAGCTCTCTCCACTGACTACAGAACAAAGACAACATGGGTTTTCTGCACCTGCTGTCATCTGAAAGTCCTCTGTTCTACTCATGGTTTATAGAGGAATAACTGCAAGACATATGTAAGAGCAAGTAATAGACATTTCTCCCCAAATTCAGTACAATTGGCTTCAGAAATATTTACACATCTTCAAACATCTCCCCCTTCTCCACTTTCACAAATAACACTCTAAAAATTCAGAGAGCAGACAAGAATGGGGAATAAAAAAAACCCAAAACCCACCCAACAATTTTCAAGCACTGGTCTATGTTGTTTCTCCTGTTCTCCCCCTGACATATCAGGCACTACTGTTACATCACTGCTCCAATCCCATAAGACAGTTCCCACATTCTTTCCTTCTATAAAGACCTGGAAAGGAAATTTTAATTTAACAGAGCTTTAATTAAATAGTGGAAACTAGGTGAACAGAAAGCAATCTAATACAAACTAGTTTACACCTTCTGTACTACAGGTAGCAGCTAAAACACTTCACTGCAGCATAGAAGTAACTGGAATAATTTAACACTTTGAAAAAATATAGAACAATTACCTCAAGAAGTGTTTCATGGTGACAGTTTTGTTTGCGTCCCTGGAGCTGTAATCTATTGATCACTGATGAAGTCTTCTTTGCAGGTGATATCAGTGCTGTAGAAATAGAATTGAGATGTATTTACTAGCAGGAAAAAAAACCCAAGCTATACTTCACTTTTCTAAATTGCTCTCAAATCAAACATATATGAAAATACATGGGAAAGATATTAAGAAATCTTACGTCAGTAAAAATATAACCAAGAAGTGTAATTTGTTCACAGTCTTCAGCCTGAGCACATACTTTGACCAGACTATACTATCCATGCTATCCAGTAAAAAATTCCACTAAAAGCACAGAATTAACTGAGAAACTCTTGATTTCTCATCAAGATATTTCAAACAACTCTTGTGTTCTTCAAACATTTGTATCACATACAAGTGATATTTAACTAAGATACAGACTTCTCAGATTACTGTCTTTTATATGCTGTAAAAGTCAATAAGACATTTTTACTTGCTGCCAGAAAATGCTGTTACACATGTCTGCTATTGGGACAGCTTCATCCAAGACTGAATGAGGGCTTCACTATTAAGAAATTGTTTAACACCATTTTTCATCAGCACTGCCTGCAGCATGCTGAAAGGTAATTGAAGGCCTTCAAAATCTGGCCTCTTTTGTCACAAAGTTATAAACCTAGAGAACCTCTTTTTTTTTTTTTTTTTGCAGGACCTTCCAGCACTGATATGATAAAAATCTTCTTGCCCTACCTTGTTCTTATATTATTTCCCTTTTGTTAACTTACATTATGCTGTTGCCTGCTGACAGGAACAGAACAAGCATTTAAGTTCAGAAAAATGCAGCTATCTGGTTGGATTACATCACATACAGCTTGCTAAAATATATATAAACCCTGAACTGTTAAAGCTTCATTCATTTATATTGTTTTTGACTGGCTGAATCATGTTGCTGTCCCCTGAATACAGCTGTAATTGATGCTGGCTGCAGTGACACCTACTTGGAAGGACAGATCAAACTCCAGTTCATTAATGAACACAGTAGGCAGGCTCCTAAGACTTCCTGCTACAGCTTTTGATAGGTCTTCAGCAAGAGCAAACTCACAGAGCATTGGAGATCAGCAAAAACTGCAGGGGATGTAACCTGCTCCCCTTCTCTAGTCTAGTAATTTGCTGTTTAAAAGATAGTTTGTGAAAGCTTCTCACAGCTGAGTCTCAGCTTTTTAGCATCAACTTAAACAAAGTAAGCTTCACCACAATATCTGACCCATAAGGGCAGCAGTGTAAGGAACATGCCAGAAGTGCCAGGAGCTCTCAAATCAACCCCGTCTAAAAGTGTGTGCTGGCTTCAGCCTCTGAGGTCAGCTCCTTCTTGATTCCGATCAACATCCTTGCTGAAAAGGATGCTGCTTCTTTACTACTGCTTTAAAGGGAAGAGAAAGTCCACTTGGCTGAACTCCAAAATTGGCTCATCCAAGTGTGGCATGGTAGGAACTGCAAGATACTCTCCCTTCAACAACAATTACCAGCTACAGCCAATTAAAATTTTGTTTTGAATGTTCATTAAAAATTAGATTGTTTCAAAAACTTTAAAAAGTCAACAGTGACTTTCATAAACCCCTGCTCTAACCCAGAAAGCTAAACACAAAGGAAAGTGTTGGTTGCAAAGAAAAAGCATAACTAAGTGACACAACAAGTATGATAAGCAATTAAGAGTGCCAATTTTGGATGTCTTTAAAAGACCAGTCTTGGAATTACAAAAATAATTCTCCTTGTTCCCTCCCTTTTAGTTTAAAAGAGGGGCAGGGGTAAGTCACCAGAACAAAAATTTGTGGCTGAAATTCCAGTGCCACAGAAGTCAAAACCAAAGCCCTCCAGCTTGGAGAGAAAGTGTTCACCCTGCAGGCTTCACCAGCTAATCCCCTACAGCGCAGGCCCAGACAACAACTAGGTCCATTGAAAGGCTATGGCTTTAAAAGCAGTTTCCTCCACTGGAACACAAAGCACATTCCACCCAACTCTACCAAGAAGGTTTTCAAGACCTAGAAGTAAGGCTTCCAGTACAAACAAAAGTATAGACAAATAAAAGTATATGTTGCTTGGTTCACGAGGTAAAAATTTTGCCTCAATGTCTGTCAGCCATGCTTTGTAAAGGTTGTCGTCTGCTAAATACAGGGATAGAAATGAATGTCATGCTCAGCAATTCTTGCAATAATTCACTTATATGGTGGATGTGGTTTGAGCTCGGTGGGCCACTGGTTGGTTCTGTTTTATCTCAAACAAGGACAGCGGACACACACATACAAATGGCATTAAGCTATCAGCATCCAGGCTAGACCAGAAAATCAGAAAGCAAGAATTTACAGTCATCTTCAGATAAGTAGGACAGTGGGGCAGCATTCCCCATTTCCATATACCTCCAAAAGTGGTCCTCTAGAGGAGTTCAGTAAAGATTTTCTGTGAAGAAAACAATGTTTAAACACTTTAAAAAGATTGTTACCACAATTCACAGCTGCGTAAGTCCAACTATTTATAAGCTTTTAGAGCCATAAGACCTCATAAGACATGTCCAGAGGAAGGCCACGAAAAGGACCACAGGGCTGGAGCCCCTCTCATATGAGGACAGTTGGGGCTGTTCAGCCTGGAGAAGAGAAGGTTCCAGGGAGACCTTGTTGTGGTCTGTAAGTACTTAAAGTGGGCTTAGAAGAAAGATAGGGACAAGCCTTTTCAGAGGGCCTGTTGTGATAGGACAAGGGGTAATGGTTTTACACTAAAAGAGGTCATATCTATACTACATAAAGAATACAGACATTTTTTACGATGAGGGTGGTGAAACACTAGAACATGTAGCCCAGAGAGGTGGCAAATGCCCCATCCCCAGAAAAATTCAAGATCATGTTGGACGGGGCTGTGAGCAACCTGGTCTAGTTGAAGACATCCCCCCTTATTGTGGGAGAGTTGGACTAGATGGTCCAACTTTAAATAGTTTCTTCCAATCCAAACTATTCTATGATGCCAATTTTTGCCAACCTCTTTTCCTCTGAAAAGATAATAGATTTAAGTGAAAAAAAAAGAAATAAAATCCCATACAAAATAAACTAGTACTCTATTTTACTTCCAGTAAAGTTGTTACAGCATCTTAGTCAGCAAGATGAGCAGCTGTAGCTTTGGAAGACATTTACATCACTTCAGAGTTTGCCTGAAAAGTTTCAGGTCAGTTGCCATTAGGATGTCTTTGTTGTCAAGTAGAGGGATTTATCTTACAGCCTCCTGTTTACTTAAGGAAAGATTTTCCTCAGCACGTTGGATGTCTGCAGATCAGGAATGTTTTCAAGGTCCAGTTGTGGAAAAGGAAGACAAATATAAGAAAAAGATTTCTATGAGTTACAAATAAATCAGGGTAATGAATGTTTGTGAGCTTTTGGAAAGAAAAACCACAACAACTACATAATTAAATTAAGAAGCCAACAGCAGTTATGGATTTGGGGAGACAAAAAGCAAGTGTCTGAAGACAACTTCGGGCACTTTTGAAATATCACTTTTGTCAGAAACTGACAGACTCACAGCAGGCACCCAGTGGGGAGCAACCTGTTGGACACAGCACCCACCTACCACTCTTGAGTCCCTTAGTTTGCACTTTTACATGGTTTCATTCACGTGAACTTGCAGCTGTGTTTCTCTGCAGCTTAAAAAAAAAATAATATTCTAGCTTTAAAGTATACACACATTTTCTCACTGAGGAACCCACAAGATACTTCCCCTCTTCTTTTGTAGGCAGCTTTTCAGCCTTTTCTGATTTTTTAAGTCGTGTTCCATACCGTTTATCTTAAAACAGACAGGAGTTTCCCCTCCCAAAACTAGCTGCAACTTTTCTTGGAAGAGAAGCAGTACTACTACAGTCACACTATTGTAGTATCTATTGCAAGATCCATCTCAAAATACAAATGAAATTTTCCTTAAATATTAGCTGTTTGAATTCTTGTGAGTCTATGATCTTTTAAGTAGCATGGCAAAACATGCATCAATCTGAAAGGCTAACAGTTGCCAGAGGCTGAAAGAAGTCAAGTGTAAGCCTTAAAAGTCACCTCCTTATATGAAGCTGGAGGTTTAGTTTGTTGTCTGTAAGAAAACTGTAGATAGTTGAGGGGAAAATTTGTGTTAATATAAATCAGCATATTTACAGAGTAAAATATAAAGGAAAGGTATTTTTCCTGACCGTGTTTGTCTTGCAAGCTAATGACTCACCTGGCATATTGCAAATATTTTTAGATTGTTTATATTCTAAATATAAAGAAAGAAAAGCTGTGCTGAAGAGAAAAATCATCAGAACCATTAAGATGAAGAGGCTGAATATAGGTCTTTGCTTATGTGGATCATTAGATTACAGTTCATCCAAACTTGCCTCCTCACAAAAACCAAAAAAGACATATGTTTGAAGTAGAAGGCAGTAATTGCATCAGTCATCTTGAGTGCAGAGGGGAAAAAAAAAAAAAGAAATCATTCATTTATTTTTAGGTTTAGTTGTTACAATTTCAAAGCAGGTTCTTTGGAGCTGAATGCTACCAACTACCATCATGATGTCTATTTCAGGTTGCAACTTTTCTTTCCAGTAGCATTCTGGGTTGCCACATGTCTCTTATTCACCTCAAAATCCTGCATGTATTTATTTGTGAAGGACAACAATCTTGAAACTTATGTCACCAAAAGTGCTTTGCTACTGTATATTTTCTTTGATCTTCTGATGGAAATGTTAATGCTTCTCTATCCTGAACACCAAACTGTGATAACTAGAATTAGAAAGAGGAAGAATAGCAGATACACATATGAAATGCCCCTTGAGGTCCTGGTGGATAGAAAGCTGGCCACGAGTCAACAGTATGCAAAGACAGACAACAGCACCCTAGGCTGCATGAACACAAGCAGGGACCACTGAAGGATGATATTATTTTGTTCTCTACTCAGCACTCTTTGGACCACATTTAGACACTGTCTAGTTTTGTGCCCCAGCAGTAAACAAAAGACACCAATAACCTGGAGAGAGTTAAGCATGCCACAAACATGACGGCAGAAAGAGTGAGAGAGATGGGCTTGTTCAGCCCAAGGCAGAGACAGTTTTGGGGGGACCTAACAGCACCTCCAGTGCCTATGGGGAGGTCATTGAGAAGTCTTAGATAGAGTCTTCACAGCAGTGCAGGGCAGGAAAGTGAAAAACATAAGCATAAATTTAAAAACAGGAAAGGTTCAACCTGGATATAAAGTGAAAATTTTTTCCCCCAAGAGGACAATCAGTGGCACCGGCTGCCCAGAGAGGCTGTGCAGTTTCCATCCTCTGAGGTTTCAAGCCCAAATTAAATAAAGCCCTAAGAAGTCTAACCCCAGATCTGACCCTGCTGTGAGCAGAGGGCTGGGCTGGAGACCCTCTGAAGTCCCTTCCAACCTTTGATTCTCTGCTCTGACATAGCTCCTACAGGGAGACCTCAGACATCCTGAGCTGTACTCAAGTACTCTATACAGCAGACAAGGTGCTAAGCCCTCAGTATTTCATTAGTTTAGGAGCTACCAGCTTTGCTCCAAAATCCTTTATAATTTGCAGTGTTCCCCATAAAACAAGCTTAGCTTGAGGGTGGAACAAGATTACTCCCTCTACCTCATCTCTCCCCACTGCTCCCATTCTAAAGCCTTCACCACTCAATTTGACTGTAACAATTTTATGGGACCTACAATTCAAGAATTAGTGTCTACAAGAGTCCTGCCAGTATCAATATAACACACAAAACCCCTAAATTAAAATAAACCGCTCCAACAACTGTAGGACTCTGGTTTGGTCAAGCCATACTAATTCTCAGCAAGTATTGTTTATCATGCTATCCCATGATAAACACCTTCCAACTTATATTCATGCCAGAGGTGGAATAAAAGTAACTTAAAAGCATATTTTAAAAGCCAGTAAAAACAGAGGATCTTCGACTACCTAAATTGCAGCGTAGTCATTTATAAGTCTTTGAGCATTATAGCAAGTACAGTGTGTAGACCTCTCCAACTCGGAACACGTCCTGGGGAACTGCTCTACTCCCAAAAAGGCTCTCAGGAACAGGTTGCCTCAAACCCCAGTTTCATGGAGTTTAAAAGCCTTTTGTGTTGTCTCAGAAGTAGCTCTTCCTGACACCAGCAGATACAGTACCTGCAGGACCCACCTCAAAGATCAACAATGGATGCCTGCTTTGTGTGAGCTCAGTTTCCCCATCTCAGTACAGAAAGGTATCTTCATTTCTGTCTGCCAAAGACAAGGCTGCATTCAACCTCAAGCGTTCTTTAGAAGAAAGTCTTGGAACAAAATGTCAGCGTTGATTGATGAAGCTAATAAGCAAGACTTGACTTCAGTCACACTGTCACAGGTAATAAGATTTTTCCTCTCCTAATCTCCATTACACATTGACATTTTATGTTTCTGTATCTTACTAGGAGAGTGAGCAAAAGGCTAGACATGAAGTTAAAAATCACCAAATTTTAGTCCTATCTAGAAAAGCCTTGTACTGCGAGGAAGTCTGTTCTAAACAAAATATCACACTTTGTAGCAATATTTTTTCAAGTTTTGAATAAATCCTACAGGACTAGATGCAAAAAATCCAAAGAGGCTACTTGGTTAGCTCACAGACTAATTACTGCAGAAGCTCCATGGAAAAAAACCCAAAGTGACTATTGCCAAAAGGGAGATTGATGTTTGTTTGCCTTCCTTTCTTGGTTTCCACCTCATTCCTCCTCAGGATGGTACAACATAAAAGGCAAAGATTACATATTCACTTGCTACCAAAATGAACTGAAGTCCAGATTTGCTTTAGAGCCCTACCAGTTACCAACATGTACTAGCTTATGTGGAAGAAATGTCATCCTATCAATGGGTCACACGCAGATCTGCAACATCAAAAGAATTACACCAGAGATGCTTGCTTTATCCTCTCTCTTACCTTTCCAACACCTTTATATTTGCTTGGACCAGGTACAGTTAGTTAATTCAGCCATTCAATAAATACAACCTCACGCAAATCAGTTTGAAAACATGTAGAGCTAAGGATCTTCATATTTATTTTGCTAATAAAGAAGGAAAAAAAAAAATAAATACAAGGACACCAGATGTGTCAGGACAAAGGCCAGACAGTGCTTTCAGGCTAGAGGAGCATAAAGCAATTCATTTACCCAGGAACTTGGTGAAGGTCAGACACAAGTCATACTAATCTGATAGAAAATTGTTCTGTGTGGTACCAAGTTTCCCCATTACAGCATCCAGGTTACTTCAGCATGCAAGCAACAACTTTTCCATGGAGCTCTGAGACAGACACACAAAAGTAGGGTACATAAGAGTTTCTGCATGTCATAGAATCATAGAATTGTCTAGGTTGAAAGGGAACTTTAAGACTATCTAGTCCAACCACCAACCTAACTGATAAAAAAAAATAATTCCTTCTATAATTTTACAGAAGCAGTGTTCCCTGAGATAGGTTTCAAGAATAATGATTCCTTGAGCATTAAGCCAGTTAGACAATGTCATGAAGCACCAGATTTGTGAAACTGAGCACCCTGCAGGAAGTGTTATACACTAGCTGTTACCAGCCTAAAGTCCTGCAATCTGCAGAGGGACCACAATAAATGAGTAACACACTTAATCTGCAATCAAGAGGACTAAAAAAATCCCACTGCAGTATTTTTTTTCCAAACTTCATGGCCTATTATTTAATCTCCTGTTTGCTGCTCAGTGAGATGTTCTGCATCTCAAGGGGCAGGAAACCAGGACAGCTCCAAGTAATGACCTTGCTGAAAGTTCTGGTTAAGTGCTTGCTGCCCAGAATGACATCTGCAGGGTAGATTGCTCTGATTTTAGTAATGTCTAGGGTGAGAAGAAGTGGAAGAAAGAATCTCTTTACCCATAGAAATCGAAAAGTTTTCTTAAGTTGTTGCAATAAATATTGCAAACACCATGGTTTGGTTTAAATAGGCTTAAGGCTTTCTTTAGTGAAAAATTTTGAATGGTAATATGATTTAAAAAAAAACAAACAAAAACCCACAAACCTTCTTTAGGGGCATCTTACCAAATCTGTTGTTACAGGGCTTTGTACTAGCAGCTACCAGTTGACTCTTCAACTTGAAAATTTACAAGTACCTTATCAAATTCTAGTTTCCACTAACGAGGATTGTGAACACTTGTAAAAGTGACTGTATTTAGACTCACTTCACTCTTCTGTAGCTTAAGCTAACTCCAAGCAGCAACAAAGGCAAGCACTCCATCTATAAGTAGTGGAAAAAGAAAGCTAGGATGGAGTTTGGTGTCAGGGACAGTCACAGCAAGGAGAGATACAGTAACACAAACACTCCTCTAACATGACAAAGCAAAAGGAAAAGCTGATGAAGATCTGCAAAATGAAAAGATGGAAGAACAGTTTGAAAGTCAATAAAGTTATATGAGCCAGTAAGCAAAACTGATGAAACATGCTTGCAGGCATGGCCCAGGAACCATCCTTCTGTGGTAGTTGCAGAAAGCATCCTTTCTCAACCAAGTCAGTGGCAAAGGAAGTGTGACCTGCCGTGGTGCTCTTCTTCCCTCTGCCACTTCCTGTGAGGTCCTACTGGGCACTTGCTTTCTTTTAGGTGCTCACTCACAGATAGAAAAGGATGGTGAAAGAGATTTGACAGCAGAAGATTGAAAAGTGTGGAGAAGACAAGGATGGGAAAAGACATGAAGACTGCTGGAAATAGTTCCTGCAACACCATTACCAAGGGGGAAGAGGAACAACATAGAGCCAGGAAGAATACAAACTAGGACAGGATGATTGGCAGCACGCCACAACACACTTATTCTTAACACAATGCAATGCTGAAAGTCTTCTTCCCTCAGCTTCTCTTTCTACTTAGAATAATGGGGCATACATTTTTTTATAGTCCTACTTTTTACCTCAAACATGAGGTGATAGTTAGACAAACTTAAAAAGAAAGTAAGCAAAACAAGTTTTCTCAACACTTGCAGCAGATACACCCATAATAATTCAGTCATGTGAACTTATCCTAGAGATGGTAACCTGTATGATACAGCACAACACACAGACCTAAGTTTTCTGTCAATTCAGTGTGTTGGTTATTTTCAGGGTTGGTTTTTTTGTTGTTTTTGGTTGGTTGTGTTTTTTTTTTTGACTGGATGATGACCACAATTTCATCTTTCTTGCTTAGATCTAGTGCCAAATGACTTGGTTTGCATGTGATGTTAACTGGACATTCAAAACACACAAGAGCAAGAGCAGTGCCCCTTGCTCATGCTGCACCACTCAACTTCCCCTCTAGCAGAAAATTATCCCTCAGAGTTTCCAGTGATCCCTACAATAAGGGGGGGTTGGGAAGAAAAGCCACTCCAGCTAAAACTGCCTATAGTATAAAAAAACCAAAACTCAAAACTCATGCTGAAACATTTTTCTCTTTCAAAGGGAAACTTCAGTCCAGCAGCTCTTGAGCATCTCATTCACATATAGGTACCAAAAGACTCCAAAGATGTTGTATAAAAACAACAAGTCCTGATCCGTATGCGGTCAGAACAAACAAGGTTGAAAGAAGAACACTACTATCTCAGATCCTCTGAGATCTCGTTGTTGTCCCCCACCAAATAGTTGGGGCAGATCGCATGGCCTTTTCTTAATTTGTGCCCAGGATATGTCCTGTTTTCCATATCTTCCTCTGGGAGCACCAGCTCCCCTCTCTCTTCCTCACTCCTCTCCCTTCCTCAAATGGTTCAGCAAGAAACTCCTCTTTTCCTCCTTCAATCCATCTGTTCTTCTCAGGCTGCCTTAACACTGACAGCGTGAAGGCCTAGCAAGCCCAAATTAAGAAAACCCACATTGATCTTAGCGTTTCAGAGGCACAACCTGTTTGATGGCATGCATCCAAGCCAATGTTGATATGGATGTGGCTTTGTGAAAGCAGAGTGGGAGAGGGAATAAGAGACTTGCTCTTCTAACTGCCTACCAGAGCTATGGAATAAGACTACAGTTTCCCCCGCCACAGGACTGCTTTGTACTAAGGCACCCAATTCCTCTATCACCTGCATACTCACCTGGTTGTGCAAGTATCAAAACAGTAACAACTTGTTTATACAACTGTTTGGGTTCACAAGGACCTTCAAAGGTCATTTAGTCCAATCCCTGTTGCTACACCATTGACAAGTCTTAATATCTGAAGCATCTTGGAGAACAACCAAAAGGCAGGGATTTACTTTTGATTTTAAATATATAAATAAGACTACTACTGAAAACAAACTAAAAAAAAAGTGGCAAAATTTCTGTTCCTTATCAGTGCAATCTGGAACTGGCCAGAGGAGCCCTTGCTCAATATGCTGATCCCAGAAAGCATTGCAATTTTGGGGTCCTATGAAACTCATCAAGTTCACTTTTGCCAGACTCTGACATAGGCACACAATATGGGCTTCTGTGGCAGATAATATACCCACTAAGAAATAACTCATGTTTGTTAAATTGATAGCCAGTTGTACACAGTCCTAAATAAGCATTCTTTACAGAAACAACCTTTTTTCCTTATGCACCTTCAAAAGTCATCAGTTAATGGTGAGTGGATTACCAGCATGACACATGGAGCTGTGGAGACAGGACCTCATATAACTAATTTTCTTGGTCCTGTCCCTTAATCTGTCTGCCTGAGCATCCTTCCCTGGAGAAGGAACATACATACTTACCACAGAGGTTACAGCAACATCAGTGCATAGCACAGACCAATGGAGGTGGCTCTGCTGAGTTAAAAAGGGTGCCAAGCATTAGAAATTGAAACTACATACATGGGGGGAAGGCTGTTTTGTTCTTAAACAAAACACCCAATATGGATGCTGGAGTAGCTCTAGCCTGGCCCCTGGGACTTAGTGCTAGGCTGCAGCTGGTGTGGTCCCAAAACAGAACCTCCCATTTCTCAGGTGCTGTAAGACTACTCCACAAAGTGAGCTGAAGAAAAAGAAGGCAGGGGTAGCTGGGACATTTTCTTCAAAAACACACCCTCTGCCTCAGCTAAAACATTAGCTTGGACACATAAATTAAGACTAAAAAAAGCCTGTGAAGTAACTACAAGTACAATACCACCAGAGATGGGAAAGGTATGTGTGGTTTCCTATAGACACGGTCACGAGGACCACAGTATCCTGTACCTCCTAAATCTGCTCTAACAAGTTGCAATTTCACCTGCTCAATCTGCTGATAGTTTTCAATTACAGTCTTTGCACGTCCCATGTTTCTCCTATTCTCTTGGCTCCTCTGTACCTCTGTGACAGTAGTTGGCTGAACCAGAATGGATTGCTCACCACCACACTCACCACTTGGTTCCACTCAGGTACTGTACCTACTGTATGTGCTGGAAATTATCTTCTTGAGGAGCCTCTCAGCTGTAACAGAAAGCTGAGAAGTGTTTGCTCATTTTGCAGGGGAGTGGGACATAGGACTCCAGAACAAACTGCCAGAAGGCTTTGAAGCTAACAAACGTGGTGTGGGGCTCTTCATTTGTAAAGTGGATGAGAACTGCCCAATTGATTACAGCTGACAGCTGCTCTTAAGAAACCAATATCTTTCACACAAGACTCTGTAATTGTCTGGGACTGCTCCAAGAGCTTGACTCGTGGTTCAGTTTCATCAGGAGAGTTCAGGTCTCTTGCTCAGAGACCTGAACCAGCACAAGGCAACTGGAGAAGGTCTCCAGAGGATGCGTCAGATACTCAAGCTGGATGCGAGCCAAACTGGTAATGTAAACATATCCATAATTTGTTTCAAGGCAAAGTCAGTTTACCACTAAAATGCCTTGAAAAGGAGGAGTACTCATGCAGTCCCATGTACCACTGAGAAGTGACTCAGGGAGCTGCTCCTGCAGCTTCTGCTGTCAGACTCTTCTTTCCAGCACCTGCCAGGAACAAGCAGCGTTTCCACCTTGGGCTCAGGCTTGGCAAATCCTGCGGTGCAGCACAGCTCAGTGCTCAAGCTTGCATTATGTGGATACTTAGGATGCAAAGCCTAAACTATAGCCTCAGTCCTGCACTATCACAACCACTTTCTTCATCTCCTTACATCAGTCTCAGTTTTCGTTTTATTTTCCTTAGTATATCCTTCTTTCCTAGTTGGAATCTCACTACCTGACTTCCTCCCCAGTATTCCAGCAAACCCTACCCTCTGTAAAGGGCTGGGGTTTACTCTTCTTGCCTCCTTCCCAAAGCTTGTATTCAAGGAGGGTAACATATTTCATGCAGTCTTTTAGCCTACATGACAGAGCAAAAGATTTCAAATGAAAGTCAAATAAAACAAGCTTTCCAATCAAGAAGGCTGAGCAGATGTTCATAACAAAAATGAAAAAAAAAAAAAACAAAACAAAAAAAAGAAAAATTGCTTGAGCTAGAAGACATTAAATCCAACAAGATTCAATCTCTAGGCAGCTCAAGCCTGCTTTTTTTGCTATTTCGTGCTAGCACATCAAATGACCCCTTGGGAAAAATAAGGCTTGCCTGGCTCTGTGTACCACTTATGCCCTGTCTAATACAGCTAAGCAGAATTTTTGTTAACATTGGTTACAGCTGATCATACCCTAACTGTAAGTACAAATTCTCTGTACAGCTTTAAAATACCAAATGCTTTAAATACTAGCAGTATTCTGGAGCCCTACACACTAGCATTTGTGCAACAGCATTTTCTCTGCTTCCATCACTGCATGCAGCAGCAAGACTCTATTTGTGCGGGGGAGATGATAGATAACAAAATAACCACCTAATGCAACACAGCCCTGAAGGTTCCCTGCTTAAGTATAGCTTAGCTCAAGGGGCTGTAATTCCCCAGCAAGAGTGACAAAGATGTTTGATCAGAGGAAATTCTTGGGTTCACAAGTGTCAGCGCAGCTAATGTGATGCTGTCCCATGGCTAATAAAGCCCTGTCTCAAGAGTCGAGCAGACGAAGGGTTCATAAGCACTTTGGTTATATGCTTAGCTCTAGCAGGTTTGTACACAGAGCACGAGTTTGTACAGAGCAAGTAATCATCGTGTATTAAAGAATCAGCAGGAAAGTTAACGAATTATTATTCTGTTACATGATTTTTCCATTGTTTATGGCTTTCCTGGAAGTATTTTCTGCTAGTTTTCTGTCTAGGGCGATACACACAGCATCTGATGCTGTCACATGATTTCACCCCTGAAAATCATAGGTTTCCTGTCTCTGAGCATCTACTAGGCTTGGTGACAAGTCAATTGCTACAGCAGTGTGGTTTTGCATTAGTTCTGCTTCTGAAATTCTGCTTAAAATGATATGCAATTTATGAGAATTGAAAAAGTCAAAAGATATGTGTAGATGTAATTCCACTTGTTTGGTTTGGAAATGCCATGGTCCACATTTTTTAACTAAGTCAGAGAAAAAAACTCTTTAGAATTGGCAAGTCTTTTCTGTATTCACACTTGGCTAAAAACGCTAAATAGACATAAGTATGCAACATATACCAAATTACTGCACATAAGTCTTTTGCTGTTCTCATCTTAGGGAGAAGAGGTGTTCCTGTCACAAGCACACTTGACTGCTTCAACTATTCAAGGCTCTACCGGTACAAAATAACCTTCCTTAAAAACACATAAAGAAACGTTTGAAACAGAAGACAAACAGTAAGCTTGCTGTAGTGCATATGGATGATGCAGGAGTTAAGAGGTACCATTTCTTCTGTTCTACTTCATTTTAGGATAAATTTTTAGGGGCAGAAGAGAGAAGAACGAAAACCTGGATTCTGTAAAGCATGCAAGCCACAAAATAAATTTCTTTCAGTTTCTAAAATGGCTCCTTTGTTTCCAATGCCTTTGTTACAAAAAACAGCTTGTTGCGATCTGACTGTTGAGTTGACTGAATCGGGACAAAGGTGTTGTTCTTCCCTCTTCTCTCTCCCCCTTCTCCCCCCCCCCCCCCCCCCCCCTCCCCCCNNCCATGCTTTCAAAGTTGCTTGCTTGCTTCAACCCCCCCCCCCCCCCCCCCCCCCCCCCCCCCCCCGCATTCCCTCTGCCATTCTGACATATACTTTAGCTACTTTCCTTTTTGCCATTTGCCTGAAATTGGTACGAAAAGCAGAAACGGCGAGGACAAAGAGAAACATAAAAGACTACAGACACCAATTCTAGAGTTAACTGAGGAGCAAGTGTAACTTCAACACACAATGACCATGCGAAGCGGAGGGAGGGTGGGGGAGTGGGAGGGGTGAAGGGGAAGCAGGAAAGAAGAGAGTACCATGAATAAAAAAATAAAACAATAATAGAAAAAATAATAATCATCCTTATCATGTCCACACGTCCCTGCAACTGAAGTCCACGGCCCCGAGGGTTGCCGCCGCACCGCGGCGACGGGGCAAGGCAGGCCGGCGGCCCCCTGTGCGGGGCGGGCTTGCGGGGCGGGCAGGGTGCGGAGCTCACTGCGGAGCCGCAGAGCCCTTGCGCCCGGCTGCCGCCCAGCGCCGGCCTCCTTCAGCCGCCGCTTCGCCAAACACGGAGGTTGGCGTAAAAGAATAAAATTGAAAAAAAAAAAAAAAATCGAAAAAAAAAACCCCCAACAACCCAGCAACCAAATAAATAGACAGAACACCCAGAGCCCCCGCAGTTTCCTTACGCCGCAAGGTCTTCCCGCGATCAAAGGGGAAAAACTTCGCTGCCACCGCCGGGCGGAGGATGAGGCGGGGGACGGGGACAGCGATGCGATGCCCGGAGCCGCCTCCCGTCGCTAGGCGACCCGCGAGGCCGCCGGCGGAGCCCGCAGCCGCCGCCGCGCACTCACCGCGCCGCTACATCCCCGTCGTCCCGGGCCGTCCCTCTTCGGCGGGCGGGTGCGGTGCAGCCGCCGCGATCTGGGTCACCCGGAGAAGGCGAGGAGGAGGAGGAGGAGGAAGGCGGGTGGCGGTGCCGCCTATCGGCGAACGCGGGGGGAGGCTGCGGCGGGGCCCAAGCCCGCCCCGCGGGGAGGGGAAGGGGCCGGAGCCGGCAGGCAACCGGCGTAGGATGGACCTCTCCACATCGGCATCCCCACATGAGACTGCAGCTCTGCATCCTCAGCTCTTACTGCCGCATCTCCTGCGCGCTGAAGTAAGCGTTCACGCTTAATTCCATGCAGCAATGCAATTAGAAGAGTAGCTCTTTCTCCTGAGTTACGGCAGTATTTCTAATTACTATATCCCAGCGATTTCCAACACACGGATCCTTTCTCTCAGTTATAGAGCCACAGAACAGTTTAGGTTGGAAGGGACTTAAAGGTCATCTAGTTCCAACCTCCTGCCATGGGCAGGGACACCAACCACTTGCCCCATCCAGCCTGGCCTTGAACACGTCCAGGGATGGAGCATCCACAACTTCCCTGGGCAACCCATTCGAATGTCTCACCACCCTCACAGCAAAAAAAAAAAAATCTTCCTGAGGGAAGATTCCAGGGTCTGCTCTGTCACTAGGTTGGAGGAGCTGCCACAAGTCACGACATCTCCAAACAGAACAATACTGGGGAACTTTCCAGGGCCTTGAGGAGCAGAGACATGCTTCACAAAATAAGCCTGGGAATGGAGCTTTGTGAGACAATTAATTCTTAATTTTACAAGATGAGCTGGATCCATGCTACAGAAGTAGCCTCACCTTCCTAGATGCCATACTCATGTCCACAACTGCAGAGAAATTTGAAATGTAAGTTGGAAAGGCTCATTGACCCTAGTCCCTTACTGTTATGGCAGATTTAGGGGATCAGACCAACAGGTTTGAAGTTTCCAGACAGCCTGCTGCCTGTTCTCTGGAATCAGGCTGTAATACAGCGCTATACTGTAGTCATACAGTGTCATTTCAGACTTGCCTGGATTTTCACAAGCTCCTTGTCATCAAATTGCAGTTAGATATATCCATTCACTCAATCTCTTAGGATGGAAGTTACCCAGATCAGTGTACCTCCTACACTCATTGTTCTCATGGAAAGTTGAGGCATCACAGTTATTTAAAGCTAACAGGGACCTGGATTTAAAAGATCTTTTGATTACAAGCAGGTAGAGAATGTTTTACTATGCTGCACTTCCTTTCTAGCAGCAGAATAATTTTTAATTTATGGCAAGTGAAAGAAACCATGCATTACAGCAGAAATATAGCCTGTATTTAGAAATGGCACGGAAACACAGATTAGGAAAAATAGATACAAGACCGCACTAGTTGAGCAATGTCACACTTTCCCAGCAATAGCTCATACAACCTGCTGTGTGTAATAAAAGCCAGCAAGGTCACCTGCATGATTAATTTCATGTTGGAAAGGAGGTGACAAAAGCAGCAAAAAACCAGACAGCAACACATCAAGCCCAGATATTTGTGAAAAAATCAAAAGCTCGAGCTCCTCATTATTTTGGACGGAAGCTCTTGTTGCTGCACAATTTACTGATAAAGACAAGATTGATAAAGAGTACAAACTCTATGCCCTTGTGAAGAAACCAATGTGTTTTGACACCACCCAGTGTTTTTCTCAAATGTGCCACCCAAGCATTATTAAATGGACTGTTGAGTTACTTTTTAGTAAATGCTGTCATAGTATTACTTTGCTTTCTTTTTAACAAATAACTTTTTTCTTTTTATGATAATACAGATGGTGGCAGAAATACTTCAGTTATCCTTTTATTCTTTTAATTAAACCACACAAGAGAAAGAATATATTTTACCTAGCAATCCCAAGAATTTAAGAATAGTCTTAAAAGTTGTAGTAAGGAAAGAATAAAAACACACATTCCCTATTTACATAAGGAACTTTCTTACCTCAGTTTTCAAAATCCATAGCCTAGATTATCAATCTGCTTAGGTTTTACTCAGGACAACACAGGCTACTCTCAGCACAAAATAAAACCTCCTCAGGATTCTTTCAATCCCCCTCAGCTGCCCTGGGCATCAAGGGACCCTTTTGTCAGCTGGGCATTACCAGGAAGTAATAAAGCACACCCTTGGTTTCAGGGTGCTAGCACTTTCCCTGAGACCCATAGATCAGCTGAAAGTTTATATTTTTTGTTTCTTAGTGCTTGATCTTCTGGCTTTATTAACCCAGGTGTGATTTAAAAGACCGTAATACATTAGGCAATTGATGACAGTGCTGTGCATTTAAAAGAAAATTGCTCAAATAGAAGCATACTGCTAAGTACAATGGTACTTGTGATACCAAAGGAACAATAGTGGATTAAGCACTGCAAGACCAGCTGCTGTGTTTCTTTATTACTTCGACTGAGCTGATCAAACTTTTTCACTCATAGGGAAAAGCTTTGCATTAAAAAGGCTATACTTTTCTCCTAATACTGGAGACACATGAAGTGGTAGTACTGGAACATATGAAGGACTATTTGCTTTCACTCCCCAGGAAAAGGCATCACACCTCTTGTCATTTGGAAAACAATATGTTTATATGAAACTGTAAGGGATTTTCGTGTCAGACTTCTATAAGAAATGATCATACCATCATTCACCACTTGTATGTGGTGAAAGGGAGCCTTTCCAAAGCAAGCAGATGAAAAAATAATGCTGTAATTAGTGAGTCTGATGCTAACTACAGCTTTTGTCAAGATGTTCAGAGAAGAATCAAGCTCAGATTACCTTAGGTGTAGGATGTCATCAAGCAAACATCCAGCTATGTCTTCTGGGAGGTGTTATATGGTCCAGGTGAACAGGACACTCAGGTAAAAAGTGCAGATAGGAGGACAACATTTGTCTGAGCACAGCATCTCACCATTCTGCACACGTGCATTTGGGGTGTACATTACTTGCTGGAAAAGAATTTCCATAAGGATCATTGCAGGGGAGGAATCTGGAGACTTAGAGTTGGCTGGTGGGAGCAGGAATCATGCAAGAGGTATGTTAACTCTTGTGAGTTCTGTAAATTGATTTCCAGCTGCTGGACTGTACCACATTTGCAGCTGGACAGGTGCTCCCAATACAGTTCTTACTCCTGCATCAGCATAGTCAGAAAACTTTTATATATCTGCTTGGAACTGTATAGTTTACTTCTAATAAATACAAAAAAAAAGATAAAAAGAATTAGGAAACAGGCTTCTTGGGGATCTGTGAGAGTACTAAACATATGTAGATTTGCTTATATATATGTGAGAATTATTGCACTTTTGTAGTGATACTCATGTGATAGCACAAGTTAGCATCTCTGTTTTATGTTTGAAATTGCACAACATATGTACAAGCCACTTATTTTTACTCTATATAATCATGTATATATCCATGCTGGGATTTACTGGGTGGGATCTGAGGTTTAGTTTATTCTTCCCCATTCCAAGCAGTGCTCAGGCAGTGAGTATGATCCTGAATTATGACCCTGAAAGATGTCGATCAGTGACGCCCTCTTTGGTCTCCATGTACATTCAAGCAGCTGCTGATTCCATTTCTAGGACAGTGTCCAATGCAGTTGACAGGTGTAGGAGAACTTCCCTGTAGATATCCTCTCCCCCCTCCCCAACTTCAAATACATTCCTACAGTTGAGCTGCCGAACACTATAGATATGTGTTATAAAGAACCACCCTGATGCAGTGAAGAGAAAATGTATTTCCAATCACTAGCTTCTATAATTTTGTTTTCTTAAGAAGTTTGGTTCCCCAAACTAAAAGCTATTTTCTTGCTATGTCTGGATATCTATTGCAAGTATCACAAAGTTTTCATAATCATTATGATGCTTCAAATCTGAGTCCACACTCTGCTTTGAAATATTGAACAGATGGCAATTCTTTGTGCCTAGTTCTGAACAATCATCAAATATATGACTGTCCTGAGATGATGTATTACATGGCTCTTGTGCACTGATATTATAGCAACTAAAGCAATCTGCACACAACCTTTATGATCATTTCTTAACACTCTCTCCTAGTTATTTTGTTCATTTACAGTGCCACACTTCGTTTCACTCATATTTCTTTGACTGAAGATGCTGTAAATTTTAACACGGGAGACAATAACAAAAGCACGTAGATGATGATAACATGAGCGACGAAGTGTGTCAGGGTTGCTCATACAGCCTTTCAAGAGATGACAGCTGAGTGAAGCAGCCAGTATGCTCATTTAGTCCCTTGAAAGAATTTTGCCAGAGAGTATTTTTTAAATGTATGAATCAAGAGCATTTTATGCTATATGTTTTAATTTAAATAACTGATATATCTATATAAAAAGAATAAAATAAAGTGCTGTGGACATAAATTTCAAATATCGTATGCTAACATGCTTGCTTTTTTTATCTTAATAAAAGTGAACAAACTTGAATATGATGAATAGCATCAGATTGTGTCCTGATCTTCCTCACTAAGATGAATACCAACCATATTATGAAAAAAAAAGAAAAAGATTTGCATTTGTTGCATTTGTAATAGTGAATTTCTTTGAAACCAATTTTGAAAAAGGGAAAAAAAAGAGTGATAATTTTTTATCTGTTCTTCATTTATCCTCTGTCATTAATCAGATCCATACTCTGAATGCATATGCTACATTTCATTCAAGGATTACAAAGTGTTACACAAACAATGATTCATGAAGATTCCCAACCCTTGGTGAGTTGGGTAAATATTTATGTGAATGTCATACAGATTGGCAAACTGAGTCACAGAGAACTTGTGTTTGTAAAAAAAATTCCACTAAGTTTGAATGCAGGTTTATTTTTTTTTTGCCTATTTGGTTGAAAGATTTACAACTTCTATTTTTCAGATGTGTTGAGTATGCATATAGATCCTGAGAAGTCAGTGAAAACTGGATTTCAAGAGCATCAAGTGGGGTGACCCAAGAAACTGTTGGCCCAAGACCACGTTTTCATGTAGAAAATTTTAACTTATGGTTACATATCTATTCTTCTTCCAAAGAAGGTTAATCTATTGCATGAGCAACAACAGCTAATGATAACTTCTGATGTGATGCCTGAAAGGGGCTGAAACGATAGAGTCTCAGACTAAGGAATACTTTGCAGTATTCTCTCCAGTCTCACTGGAGGCACTAAGGATCTCACTGACAATGGAAATGTAATATTTAGTTCTCTGTATGTAAACAATACTATGCCTTTAAAAATTAACTTTGCTGATTGTGTCTGGACTGCAAGCACTACATTGTTAAAAATGTATTGACTCAATGTATTGACTGTAATCATAGAATCATACGGGGTTGGAAGGGACCTCTAGAGATCATCCAGTCCAACGCCCCTGCTGGAGCAGGTCTACCTAGAGCAGTTTGCACAGGAATTTGTTCAGGCGGGTTTTGAATGTCTCCAGAGAAGGAGTCTCCACTACCTCTCTGGGCAGCCTGTTCTAGTACTCTACCACTGTCATAGTAAAGAAGTTCCTCCTCACGTTAAGGTGGAACTTCTTATACTCAAATTTGTGCCCATTTCCTCTTGTTCTGTCACTGGGTACTACTGAGACACCTTCCTTTTAAGTATTTGTATGCATTGATCAGATTCCCCCTAATTCTCCTCATAGGAGAGATGCTCCAGGCCCTTAATCATCTTTGTGGCCCTTTGCTGTACCCTCTCCAGCAGTTCCCTGTCCTTCCTGAACTGGGGAGCCCAGAACTGGACACAGTACTCCAGATGGGGCAGAGTAGAAGGGCATGATGACCTCCCTCAACCTGCTGACCACACTCTTCTTGATGCACCCCAGGATGCCATTTGCCTTCCTGGACACAAGGGCACATTGCTGGCTCATGGTCATCCTGTGAAGTAGACAAATTCACAAATTCACTGCCTGATACTTCATGATTGACGTTATAATACATTTATGCCCTGAAGGATAATTGTGAGAAATGATAGTTTCCAAGGATATGTAAGAAAGCAGACTGCCTGCCTAGTATAGGTATCAGGGAGGATCCCTGCGTAGGGTCGCGCTGCTTTCTGAATGCCTACCAAATCCTAATTGTTTGTGACAGAACTGGGTTTTGCCAGGTTAGTGTAAGACTTTGACCGTAGGGCCAGAAGAGAATAATACAATTTAGTCAGTAATTCAAAAAAACCAGTATTTCCTGTCCCATCATGAAAAACGGGCATAAAGAGTAAGAAGAGAATGTAAAGTACTTTGAAGAAGGCTTTGAAGAAGAGATTATGATATTCAACCTTTGTGCCAGAGAAAAACAGAAATATTTTGTTTGAATCTTTCTAACAGTGTTCCTTTCAAGGCTAAACTAAACCATGTGTTGATGGACTCATTGATTTGGAGGGAAATCAATGTTTTGTATGGTTCTTTCAGTACTTCATACTACTTTTCTGACACCCTGGAAAGCCTACTAGACAGGCACAAGATTTTCCTTAGACTTGGCCCAAACTGAAGAGAAAGATTCACCTGGGCAGTGAAAGCAGCAGTTCCTGTTCAGCAGAAGCCAACAGAGTCTTCAGGAATTTTTTTGATAAGTCTTTCCATCTGTGGTTTATGGATTTAATCATCTCCAAGCCTCTGGTAGGTTCACGGACCTACCATGTAGTATTGTATTTTTATAGCATTTTCAAACAAAACTGTGATGATAGAGGTGCATAGTGCCTGATGACAACCTGACAGTGACCTGTTGCTCCTAACTGCACAGGACAGGCTCCCTGTCCTAAAGGCTGGAAATGTCAGTAAGTATTCTTACAGCAGAGAAGGCATGCCTTTGGAAAGATTTAAAGCCCTAAGTCTCCAAGATTGCAGATGTGCAAGCTTTGGATTGCAGTACTGATAACAAAAGGTCTTCAGATGTGTGGCATACACATCCTAACTACTGTAACTTCTGTTTTGTGCCTGAAAGCTCACAAGAATTTTCTGAGGACTCTCCAGGAGGGGATCAAAGATTTTCTATTTATTGAAGCCTACAGAATTTTGCTCCCAGTTGTAATGAGAAATTATGGCGACCCAGCAATGTAGGCACACCTTTGCAGCATATCTGACAACAGTAATTAAAACTGTTCCTCCATCCTCTGATAGCACGTGCTTACATTGCATTAATGCAATCTCATGGTATAGCAGAAGTGTTCAATTTAGCTTAGCTCTTCCCAGTCCTAAACATTCACTGACTGATTCAGTTCTCTGGATGACAAGATTTCTATCTATCTCAACACAAAACTGAAATGTGCCTGCTGAGAAAAAAATCTTTCAATTTTATCATATAATTCAAGATATTTATTTCTCAAAGTTCCACTACCCTAAGTCTAGAGATTTCAGGAAAATTTCAGTTTTATTTAAGGAAAGGGAAAAAAAATGTACTCCAAAGTCTTATGTTTGTGGAAAAAAGCTTGGAGGTATGAAGAGAGTGCAGCCCAAAGCTTAGAAATCAGAAAGCATATTGGTATTACTTGACGTTTCAAGTCTCTTGAGAACAAAAGATTTTTTTTTCTATTATTTGAAAATAAGGATAAAACCCGCCCTCATTGTAATAACTGGCACAACTCACATTGATTTTACCAGGACCTAGATTTCTCACATCTCTTTTTTGATCTTATGCAATTGCTAAAAAAATCTTAAAGTTGTTTTTTTGGTTGTTTTTCCTTTTTAGAAAGTAGTATGAAATCCAGCACTGAACAGCACAAATGCAGAATCAAAATGACACGCAGCACAGAGCCAGCTTTGCTGTCTTCCTGAAAAATATAAGCCTTTGGCATTGCACAGGTCTGTTATGGAGAATTTTACTATCACAAGCAGCAGCACTAGCACATTTTGAATTTAGGTCAACAGATATTTATCAAAGTCCTTAACTCTTACATGACTGCTATCCTAAAACAATTCAGCTTGTGTCTCATCATTTATTATGGTACTTCTCTACAGTACTAGTCATGGGTGATTTTGAGATTTAGAGGATTTTGCAATAAGAGGTTTCTTCATATTTCTGTAACAAACTGCTATCCGGAAACATATCCTATTTGTCATGATTCTTAAATTGCAGCTTCTTAAATCAAGAGATTTGATACAGCAAATCCTACTATCTTCCTGTGATTTTCTTTTAATTGGGTTTGAAAGTGATGGAAATCCAGTATGATCACATTAGGCTAAAGCATGTCTTGGCTTGCATTAGTATAAAAGTGAGTAAAATTGTCTTTCCATGTATAGACCAGTAACATGTATTTTGTTGGAGGAAACAGAAGTGGTGTTATCTGTTTACTTACTATCATATGAAGCAGATGGGAAATGAGAAGAAATAGCCAAATGCCTTGACTCTCCCTCTGAATGTGGCAAAGATAAAATAGCTAACAGCACAGTGAGTATCATAATTTGCTCCCGGGAAAAGTCAGCAGCATTTTATTTCTCGCCCATGAGGAAGTGGGAGCATGACATTCTGCCTTAGAAGACATGCTTCCTGCTTATCAATTAAAATAAGAAATAGAGCCAGAGACAACATTTTTTTGCTTAAGAAAACTACAAAAATTTAATTTCAAACTAGAGTATTTGCTGAATTTTAAGACCAAAATGTTATTATTACAAAAAAATTATTTTTTAAGAAATATTGAGATTTCTTCCAATGTACTTTTTATCAGAGATTATATTAACATCAAATGTAAATGTATTTGAAACCCCATTTCTGTGAATTATTTTGTGGGTTAATCAGTGGTAGTATTGCTAACCATATGGAGATGTATTTTTACTTGTGGTCAATAAGCACAGTGGTATCTTTAGGAAGAGTCTGTAACTCTGTTATCTAGCATGAGGAGGGACTGCACAGTGCTACAGAGCTTAAATTATAAAGGGAATAACAGTTCTGGTTTGAACAAAATAAGCTTGTATTAAAAACCCCATAACCATCCTTTAACTGTTTTCCTATGTGAGAATGTTGTTTATAAAAGTAAAATTTTCATGCATTTACAAAGGAAATGTTACTGCAATATGCATCACAAATTCTTGACCAATGTTGATCATACAGAGCTATTTCAAGAAAAAAATGCACAGTGAGTTTGTTCTTCCCCCAGAAAGAAGTTTTCAAAATAATAGAGAATAAATGCAAACAATGACTAGCAAACACAAGGCCAGGCAGCTGCCAGAACCTCTTGGTTTGTGCTCCAAGATGTAACATTCTAAGCCTATGTTCTACTTCTGACCTACCAACAAAGCATCCCAATGGGATAAACCACACATAGACAACCAAGTAGAAGAATGGAGAGCACACACAATCAGGGCTTTGAACTGGAACATGGGCACTTAATAGAAACAACCTTTGGGCCAGTATTTTTCACTTGTCAGAACAAATTAGTAATGAATTACAAACCACTTTCATCAGGATCATCCCTTCAGTAGCTTTCAGGCTTGGTAGTTTCCAGAGCTGAGGGCCTCAGAGAATATTTTAATAGAGACAGCAGCTGTTGACGTTGCCTGGTTGTTCTTTCCTCCTGTTCATTCTGGCTTACAAAAAGACCAGATGATGCTAATGCTTAATGTTAAACAACCTGTTATACTCTCACTAGGTAGGCAGTAAATATTCACACTTTACCTATGAGAAAACTTAAGTAAAAGATCCATGCTATCACAATACCGTGCTACATACAGTGTGGGTCAAAGATGGAGAGTGATGTAATGCCACAGGTGGAAGGGCAGAATTGACCACTTTTCTGATCAAATACTACCTGCACAACCTAGTGGATGTGCTCCATCAGCCTCACATCCATAGTGTGCTTGTACCTCCAGCACATGGGATAGCTGTATCCCTGGCACAGGGCATTGCATATGCTCCAAGGGAGACCAAGATCTACTTTTTTTCTGGGTAAGTACTGCCCTACCTAACAGCATGGGTAGACTGCTCCAGAGTGTGGATATGGGACACAGCTGGTGTCAGCTGGTGTCTGACTACAGGTTTACAGGCTCCTCAGTTACCTTATCTACCATGCACCTGGGAATCCCACACTTAGCTTATCCTGAGAAGGGCTAAATACCCACAAGAGGTTGAGGGAGGAAAAAAAATCAGCTTGGTATTTAAATAGAGAGGGGAAAAAAACCCCAGTTTTTATGTAATAAACTACAGTGAGAAGTAGAATATTTGTTAGATAAAGACAGAGAAAGTGTGTAATGCTGAACTTAAGTATTTTGGACAAAGGAGGAAAGGGCTATGTCTAGGGCCATAGTATGAAGCTCGGTTAAGTCTATCATGGTACAGAAAAATGAAGGGAAAAGAAGACTTAAGTGGTCTGTATCTGATTTAAGGGCTCACTTTCTTGCGCAGGGAGCCAGCAAGGTGTGGGGATGCTTCATTTGAGCGAGACCAGTCACTCAACAGTGTGGGTCTACTAGCAGCCTTAGCAGAGTTGCTAGCAAGCTGAAAAGTGGTGCAGGGAGATATGTATATACAACCAGAAGCTTGGTCTTCGTGTGCATTGGCGTGGGTTTGCCTTCCTCTGTCCACTGTGTGTGCGCGATGTGCCAAAGACAATGTGATCTGTGATGGCGACCTTTCTAGGTGATGGTCCCTTTGTGGGAGTGCTGTCAGCCTGGGGGAAGCTGTCTTTACCCTGCTGTGTGGATGTGGGCATTTTGGGATCTCCTGTGCTGGAGAAGGCTCTGCCCTGAATTGCCCTCATCGAAGGAGTGGAGTGAGGCATGGAGCTGAGGTGGGGGCTCAAACACTGCTTTTCTTCTGTTGCAGACGTGGAGAAAGACTTTATTGATGAGGATGACAATACAGCACAGGCTTTATTTGGAGAGGAAAGGCAGCGAGGAGAGGGCTTGCAGGCAAGTGAAGCCGGGTGACATTTGGGTAAGCAGAAATGAAGATACGAAACAGCTAGAATGTGTGTCCAAGGCAGGAGGCTGAAGAAAGCCGCTTGCTTCCCTCGTTACACTGCCAAAGTCTCCCTCCGCACTCGGAGCCCAGGCCCCGGGCCCGACCGGGCACGGACGCGTCTCCTCTGAGGTACCACGGCCCCGGGACGCTCGCCTACACCCAGCAAAACCAGAGTTCGCTTCAGAAAGATTCTCCTTCCCTCACCCCGCGAGACAGATGTTCCGTAGCGGCAAAGACTCTCAGGCCGCTTGCGGCCCGTCAGCGGAGCCCACCCGCCTGGGGCGGGCCGAGGGCGGGGCGCCGCCATGACGGGTTCGAGGAGGCGGTGGCGGATTGTTTGCCTGCCCCAACATGGCCGCCTCCAGCCAGGTAACGTGCTGTGCCGGCCGGGCCTGGGGTTGAAGAGCCTGCGGCTCCTGGCTCGGCACTGAAGGGGGTGAGGGCACCGTGAGGGTGGCGGGAGAGCGGGCGGCTCCCGCTGAGGCCTTTCCTCCCCGCCGCGGGCTCGGCTCGGCTCGGCTCGGCTCGGCTCCCCCTCGGCGGCCTGTCGCTGTCAGGGTGAGGTGATGTGAGGGGGGGGACAAGGCCAGGTCAACCCCAGAGGCTGCCTCGGGGCTTTGACACCCACCCCCCGAGTTTACTGAGGGCAGAGCAGCACACGCACATTCCTGCTGTTGTTCCTATTATCATTATTTTTTTACGAGTTCCCAGAACCCATCAATTTGAGGGCTGTCGGCGGGAGGTTTAAGTGCTGGCTGTCACTGGCAGATGGGGTGGGGATAGCCGCAGGGATGTACTGGCACCTTCAGGCGTATTTTAGCCAATGCCGGAATTGTTAAATCTCCCCTCCAGAGCTCCTGAATTTCATTTTTTTACACGAGTTTTGGTGTTTGTGTTTGTGCAGCGGCTGTATACGTTTATGTTTACGTATCTGCAGCACAAAAACAACCCAAAAACGAGTAATAAACTGCGTAACGTTGTAACTGATCGTGGTGCTCCCTCTGCTGACAGCTGCCGTTTAGCTCCTCCAGTAATGATCAACTTTATTTTTCAGCTGTGGCTTCTACAACAAATAAGATTCCTGCACTACTTTAAAGTTTTACATTAAGCTTTGTAGTAATTTCAGGCCAATTGCTTGACCTGTATAACCTGAGCTAACATTACAAGGGGAGACTGTTGCAGTGTATTTTCAGGAGGTATTTTTTTTAATACTTGTGAAGGGAAGTGATATTAGTGAATAATGCACTACTGCATGCTTTTTCTTCTGTAGTCATGTTGGCCTTTGTACGGGGAGTTTGAGATGCTACCAAATAAAGTTTTCCAATTCTATATAACTGAGTGTGATTCCTTAGTTCCAAAATCAAGGCAGAATGTTGGGTTTCTGTGCCTGCAGAATTGAGCCTTGAGTAATGATGCAACAGCCAGGGCAGAGTTTTGGCCCAGTTAGACAGAAACCGAAAGAAGGTTCTGTTGTCTTGGCAATGCAGGTAATGCCTTCAGGGTCTGGAAGTATCTCAGACATTATCTGGGTGGTGTTGGCAAGCATGACACAGCATGTAGGGAAGGTCTTCAGCTTCTTGAGCAGCATGTGAAAAGCCAGGCAGTGTGGGGTAAGACATCTCTTGACAGTTTTAAGTGCTGTTGTTTAGGCAGCTGAGTCATACCTCATCTGTCCCTTGATTTGTTGTTCAGTTCAGAGGTTATGAAAGGATGACAGTAGTCTGAGGTTGAAACCTCAGTTTATGTGCTAGTTTGCTGAATATTGAGACATGACTTCTTGACTGGAGAATAGGGGAGTTTGTGAGACCAGAAGTGACAGAAGATATGACAAAACTTGAGAAGGCTGGTGACCCTTAAGTAACTCATTGTTAGGCAAATGCTGTGTTGCGATAAATTCAATATTTAATATATGTGCACACAGTTTTCTGCTCCTTCTCATGAGAGGAATGTGATTTACGTGAAGTTAGGCCTTGGGAGATATGCTAAATGAGGTATGGAGCATCTGGTTGCTACTTCTTGGACATCTAAGTATTGAACACGTTTTTATACTCTCAAAAACCCTGTTTTTTGCCAAATGTCATATTCACTTGAAAGTGGCAATTATGAAAAAGGAGCCACATGGAAACAGTTCATCTCCAAGTCAAGCATTCGGTGAGGCAAGATAGAAGCTAAGACCATACAAATCTCACAGCAGCTCCAGATATATATGGTTTTTTCTGTTGTTTTGCTTTGGAGAGACTGTAGAGAGAAATAAATTAACTGTATGAAATATGAAAACAGGAGAGGTAAGCAGGTTAAAAGTTGCAAATGGATGTAGTGACATTGTGAATAGAGCAGTGGAGAAGAAAAGAAAAACTGGAAAATGAAGTCTAGCATCATGGCGGTCTTTATAAAGCTTTATTTTCCTGAGGGATTGACTTAATAAAGAGAGTTTAATAACCAACCAACCAGAGATAGGGAAAACCATGCTATTGATGGAGGAAGAACATACTTCGTAGCCTTGGTTTTGTCTTCCCCAAATAATTCATAAAATCTGGAATTATTGAAAGTCCTATTATCATCCCAGAGATGACACGAATGGGGAGGCCATCTCTCTAGAGCAGACCAAAATGTTTCATTTTTCACATAGGACACTTACTATGTGGTGTTACTTTTGCTTCCCAGGTCACCAGCATGGATGTTAAAACCAGCGAAGATCATTTGAAAGTTCATAAAATGAAGAAAAAGGTATTGAGGAAGCAGGTCAGAGCTCAACATACATTGATGAGACATGAGGGCATTGAGTGTACCTCCCATGCCACACAGGTAACTGGTAGTATGAAAATGCTGCTTATCTGTGTTCAACTCCTACATATGCTTTGGCTAAAACACAGTTTTCCTCCAAAACACACTTCCTGAGATTGAGGGTTTTCTGTGCCTCTTTCATTTCAAAGCAGAACTGTACTTTAGCAATTTAATGTCTGTGGAGACTTTGATGGCCTTTGGATAAGGAGGGCGAGAAAGTGTGGGAAATGTTACTGTTACCTTGTTGAAGCAGATGAGCTTCCTTGTGATTTTTTTTTTTCTTGTGGCTTTTAACTTTTGTATCTTTCCTCTATACGTCACTATTGAGTATGATTTGTCTCGTTTAAACTCTCTGTTAAAAGCATTACTATCTTAGAAATGTTTTCCACATTGTTTTTTTCACCTAAATCGATTTAGGCTGTGGTTCTGTGGTGATTGAAGTGATTGACTGACTTGCAGCTGTTGAACAGGGGACAACGTCATCTTCCCTTGCACAAAAGGGACAAGATAGGAAGGAATTCTGCTTTCTTATGATGCTCAATTAATTTTACCATAAACTACCTAACCTAACAGAAAACGACTCAGCTTTTTTATCTGTAGTTTTCTGCCACAGTAGAGAGTTACAGCAGATCAGAGGATGACCTTGGATATGCTGGTATAGCAAAAAGTGACAGAAACTTGCAGACAGAAAGGGAAGATGTCAGAGAGAGAGTTTATCATTTCCTTCCTTCACTTGTGAGGAGATGCTGGTGCCTTGAAGCACTGTAGAGCAGTATCATTTATTCTAGCCTTGTTCATTTTGATCCTGCAAATTCTTCCTATTCAAATGTGGAAACATCAGATAGATCTTTATACTTTTTTGTAACAAAATTTGGCTTAGTCTGCACTCAGATTTCACACCACATGAGCATAAGTTGAAATGACCCAGCAATCTTGTATACGTTGTAAGCCCTTTGGAGCAGGGACTGTGTTTTTTCTATTGTTGCTTGGAAATGGGTCTGTAATCTGTGACTCGACATTGCTCCAGATACAAATTATCCATTGAATCTATTCAAAGATTAATTTTGGGGTCCAGCAAGATCCTCATTGATGATGGAACATTTTAATAAGTGATGTATGAAACAAAATCATAGCGCTAGTGATAAACTTGTGTCAAGAATACAGGAAGTGCTCTAAGGCTTTGTGCAAGAGCCTGATTATAATGAATTTGCTCAGTGAGGAGAAGATGATCAGTTGCTGTACATGCTGCTGTTGTGTAGTGACCATCTTTGTAGAAGAAATGCTTACAGGCAGTGAAAGCAGTGGTTTGAATCTCTGCGTTTTGTCTACACATGTGAGCCTCCCCATTAATAACACTCTAGAAAATAAAAATAATTAATAATGTGGTTAGCTTTGAAAAATGTGATAAGTAATGGACAGTCTGACCCAGTGCTAAGAGCAAGTATTAACAAAGCCATCACAATAGGCATAATCAGAGCAGTACCTCAGGTGTGCTTACTATATAAATTTTAAAAATAATCCCTCAGTTTCAAACCTAATTTTCTCCCTTTTAGAGAATTGAAATGCTATCATTTGAAACAATTGAACACTTTATCTGCTGCCTTCAGAAAACAGTTCATACAACATTTATAGACTTTAAGGAAAAGATTGTCTGAAAGCTTTCTGGAAAGGTATTACATGGAGCCAATCTGAGTAAATTGTTGCTAGCTGTTTGGAGTCACCATAGCTCAATCAAAACTTCAATACTTCATCCTCATTTGGCCTTAACAAGGGACTTAAATTTCTTTCAGGCACTATGATTAGATTGAACATCCAGTTATGATATATAGCTATTTAGATGTTGAACTTGTTATTTTATTTTGAAAAGGCCTATGTATTTTCAAAGGATATTATTTCTTGAATAAAAGTAATTTGAAAATTTCTGTTTTGTTGTTTCTTCTAATATTTGGAAAACCAGAATCAATCCTCACAAAGTGCAGTCCTTGATATTTTTGGACATAAATCACTATGAAAGTGTAGAATTAATAATAGGCATAAAGTACTTTGTGTTAACTAAGAATGGAACAGAAATCCCTTTTGTTTATAAAAACAAGAGGGAGAATTTTCAGATGATGTTGTTTCTAGAGGCTCACACTTTTTTTTTTTTAAGTAAACTGATGTATCGGTACATGAGTTGGGACTGGGAATATAAATCTCTTTATGCTTGGAGAGGCTCCTTGGCAAACATGAGAAAACCGTTCTTAAAAAAAAAAAATCACAGTTTCCAAAGGTTTTTCTTTTTGTTTTTGTTAGTGGTAGCAGGTCTCTGGAAAAAAATCCATTTTAGAAACCTCCAAAATTGTGCATGTTAGTATCACTGGAGAAAAGGAGACCTTATTGCTTTCTATAACCGAAAGGATGCTGTAGTGAGGTGGGGATCAATTTCTTCTCCCAAGTAACAGGCCATAAGGCAAGAGGAAATGGCCTCAAGTTGCACCAGAGAGGTTTAGATTGGATATTAAGAAAAATTTCTTCACTGAAGGGGTTGTGAAGCATTGGAACAGGCTGCCCAGGGAAGCAGTTGAGTGACTGTCCCTGGAGATATTTAAAGGACATGTAGATGTGGTGTTGAGTGATGTGGTTTTGTGGTAGCTTGGCAGTGGTAGGTTGATGGTTGGACTTGATGATCTGAAGGTCTTCTCCAACCAAAGCAATTCTATGATTTTATGCCGCTTTGAAGCTTAAGCGCTCTTGTAGTAGTAACTACATGCGTTAATGGAGGAGGCCTTTTTGCTAGAATATGTGTTGTGCAAACAAAGGTTGTCTTAGACTCATATACCAAACTTGTTAAAATGTAAATACCTTATGTGGAATACATAAAAGAATACTAATGGATTTACTTAATTTTTTTTTATAGAGCTGGTCTCTTAGTAGAATGTTAGTTTTAAATTAACCAATAGTAATTGCTAATTATAATTTTTTTTCTTTTATTTCTTTTTAATTAGAGTCTGGTTATTGCCAATGCTGGTCTTGGTAATGGGATGAGTAGACACCAACTACTCAGGATAGTAGAAGAATATGGCTTAGTGGAAATGCTCTTAATGCCACCGAATAAACCATATTCATTTGTGAAATACGGGACAGCAGAAGAAGCCAAGAAAGCCTTTGATGCCCTTAATGGAAAAGTAGTAACACTGGAAGACTTTGGTCAAAACATCATTCTGTATATTAATTTTGTGGAAAAAGGTATCATTTTTCTGCTCTCCTATATGTCCAACCTCTTGCATACTTTTGCTTTTACTTCCTAGGTTGCAAATATAGTTAAAAGCACACTGGGCTCTGTAAGTAGACACAGAGAATGAAAGCCACAATCTAGGATTCAAGACATAAAATAATCATTCCTTCTGTATTTAATGACAAGATACTCTAATTTGAACCCCTTTACTTGGAAGCAAGAGGAGAAACTATTTAAGTTAGTTTCCATACTGCTTAATACTGCACTTGAAGGTTTTGTGATTAACATGCTAATTTGGTACCCAGGAGATCTCTGGACAGTCATTGGGATTTTTGCGTGACTTTGGTCTTGTGATCTCAATTCCATGAAGAAAAATAAACCCAATAATTTCTGTGTTTTTTCCCCTTCTCTACAGGCTTTTTAAAAATTGTTGACTATAGGCTATTTAGGATAAGAACTGTCATTCTTCCATGACCTTTGTAGTGTCTAGTGAAAAGGGTTCCTGGAGCTGGTCTGTACATTCTGCCAGTGAAGTCTGCTCTTAGGATAGCAAACTGAGTGTCCCTACGTCACCAATATTTTATGTTCATTTTATACTCCTCCATATCTGATTACAGATTGTTTTTCTGGACAGTTAATAAACTGGTGATTTGATATATCACCAAAGTTCTAGAAAACTAAAATGAAATGCAGTAGAATCCTGAGGTGATTGAGGAATTTTTCTTACCATTATTTTGACAGGAAAATCACAAATGGGTTTTGTGTTTTAATAGTGTGGAGTCTTATTGATTTTATGCAGTAAAATTTTTAGAAAGTGCTTTGCATGATGCAAAATTTAGACTTTACTGTGTTTTATCATGTCAAAAAGGGATCTTTCATTCACCAAATAAGACCTCAGTGAAGGCTCCATTATATCATGGAGGTATTTCTACAGCTATACTATATGCTCATACATATAAATATCTCTATAGGGAACACATGGTTTTATTTTCTCTAAACAGTGACAATATTCTTTTTCCATCCACCCTAGTTTTCTGGAAGAATGCTGTTCCAACAAGCTTGCCTCCAGGCCTAATGGTCATTGAAAAGGTTATTTCTCCAGAGGAAGAAAGGAGGATGTTGGAAAGTATTGACTGGATAGGAGATGAAGATACTCAAAATGGTAGGCAAAACCATAGAAACCCAGACCTTCCATACGTTTATGCTGTTTTATCCTGCAGTTTCAGTTTACAAGAAGCTTCTATCTTGGTAAATCTATTCTTTGAAGTCATTGTGTATTTGTTCTTAGTGTTATAGAAATTGGGTCTTATTATT
Source organism: Scolopax mira (assembly GCA_004320125.1). Taxonomy (NCBI): domain Eukaryota; kingdom Metazoa; phylum Chordata; class Aves; order Charadriiformes; family Scolopacidae; genus Scolopax; species Scolopax mira. The sequence goes on along the minus strand of BJBW01010550.1, from coordinate 3,406 downwards.
GGAAGTGATAAACTCAAGGGGGCAAGTGGTCTGGTATGGAAGCTCTGGTATGGATTTACTTAAATGATATTGCTGCATCCAGAAACAACTAAAGTCTTTTTCATGTGTCTTAAGCCGAGCACAAGACTATTCTTGTGAAGGTTGCAGTTGTAATTTGATGTGCAACTGAGGAGCTGTGTCTTCTCTTAAATCAACAAGAAGTCAGTGAAACACATATTCTGGGTGCTTTTGTGCTTTCACTTGAGCTCTATGGAGTTAAATTCCTTAATAAATTAATTGTTCTTGGAATTCACTTCAAGGTTTCTCTGTAAATTTTCCTTGAAGTGTTCCTTGAAGTGACACAAAGGGTTATATTGACCTTAGCTAGTACGTAACTTGGTGATTGGTGGAAATAAAGGATCCTGCTGCATCCATAGGATATTAATCAAGTGCAGGTTCGGGGACAAGACTAAAGATGCATTGAACATGACTGAAGAAGATAGGTGCTCTCTACTTCTTGCATGTACAAAACAGTTTTTTGACTTCAAACAGCAAGGAATGTGATGCTTGATGCAAATACAAAAGATAATAAGGCAAACGAAAATAAAACCATGAAGAACAAGGGTCACATACATTCTTCCAACTGTTAATTAAAGGATGTTTACATTTAACAGGTCAGATGGAATCGGGAAGCATAGCAAATTGCCTATACTGTTTTATGTAGTCTAATCTTACTTTAAACTTATGTTGCTTTACAGCCCAGAAGACTTTAAAACACAGAAGAGTAAAACATTTTGGATATGAGTTTTGCTATGATAACAACAATGTTGATAAAGACAGACCTTTACCTGGAGGTAAGAACTTCTTTATTAAATCATACTTATTTTGAGCTGATGCTTGAACCATTATAGAATCATAGAATCATATAGGGTTGGAAGGGACCTCTGGAGATTATCTAGTCCAACTCCCCCGCCAGAGCGGATCTACCTAGAGCACCTTGCTCAGGAAGTAGAGCACGTTGCTCAGGAAAGCCTTTAAGCCTCACTGAGATGTGAGATTCTGATAAAAGGAGAGCCTTCACTGTATCTTAAGCATACACTGAATAGCGCTTTGAATAGGATTCATTCTAAAGTACTGAGTGCTTGAGGCTTGTGTCCAGTTGCTTCAGCCAAGGGTTGTTGCCGTTTGGCGACTGGTCAAATAAGTCTTTTGAGATTGTAATTGTCATTCTTTTTTAGCTTTTGTTTCATAAAAAAATCATGTTAGAAATTACATATTCATTTGCTTGGGGGTTGTGATGTATATTGTTGTGTATATTTACCTAGCTTGAAATTTGTTGGATGCACACCAAAATAAAATTTCCAAAATAAAATTTTCTTTGGACTGAAAGCAATTTTGAAATGGTTTGAGTAACTCTTATTTGGAGTTCAGAGCTGTGAGTCAGAGCAAAGCAAGTGAGTCATCTTATAGTCTTAGATTTAAAAATAGTAAAATAGGAGAGTTAAATTCCTATAAAGCTTGAAGGTGTTTAAGGTGGTGTATGTGTATTGGGGTGGATGTAGCTTCCAACAGAAGGATTGTGTTGTGCTTTTACACAATTCTTGTGCTACATTGTGCTTTTAACAGTGAAGCTATATGATCATAAAAGCATTGATATTTGAGTTGCTCTCTAGTCTCACAGCTAGAATAATTTGTGTGAGAAAAGCATAAACACTTCATTGGGGGAGAACAATTGAAAAATAAAAAAACATAGATTCATGAAAGGGCTGATACTAACATGTTTGTGGGTGTTACCTCCAACAGAATTTTACAATGAAGCCTCAGATAAAATAGCAAATGAAAGATTCAGTGAGGGACTGTAGCTGTGATTCCTGGCCCCAAACCAGTTTAACCTCAGCAGATTTTATTTAATCTAATTCGGTAACAGATTTTTAGGGCATAAGTTTATTTAGAGAGCTCTCTGCACAGCATCTGACTTTCTGTATAATAATTTTGCTTTTTGACCGCAACTTTTTTTCTGTAATTGGCCTCTGATTTGATATACTTTTATTTAGAGATAGTGCAGTAGGCCTGATCCGTTTCTGAATGTGGGGACCTTGGTGGAATGTCCTTTCTAATTGTGAGATGTTACAAATATATTGGACTTACAGATCAGGGCTTCATTTCTGATATGTATGTTACAGCAAATGTAAAGTGATTATTATTAAAGATGGATTTATGTATATCTGAAGCTGTTTCTATGTATTTTGTCCAGTTATTACATTTGTTGTGAAAAGAAAGGATAAAAATGTAGAAAGCTCTATCCTGTCTTGCTTATAGTTTTGTTTCTGTAAATAGGTCTTCCTGAAATTTGTGACCTATTCTTGGAGAAGTGCTTGAAGCAGGGATACATCAAACATAAACCCGATCAACTGACTGTAAATCAGTATGAACCTGGACAGGGTAAGTTTATTTGTTCTTCAAAAAATTTTGAATTCTTTGCCTTACATTGTGGCTTAGCCCTGGTGGGCAACTAAAGCACCACGTAGCCTCATTGAGATAGGGGAGAGAATCAGAAGGATAAAAATGAGAGAACTCATGGGTTGGGATAAAGACAGTTTAATAAATTAAAAAAAAAATGTAAGAAAAGATTCACAGACCTGACAGAGTTGGAAGGGACCTCTAGAGATCATCTAGTCCAACTCCCCTGCTAAAGCAGGATTGCCTAGAGCATATTACTCAGGACTACATCCAGGCCAGTCTTGAAAATCTCCAGAGAAGGGGACTCCATGACCTCTCTCAGCAGCCTGTTCCAGAAAGAAGTTTTTCCTCATATTTGAGTGGAACATTCTGTGTTCCAGTTTATGCCCATTGACCCTTGTCCTATCCCTGGAAACCACTGAAAAGAGTCTGTCTCCAACATCCTTCAACCCACCCTTTAGGAACTTGTAAACATAGATAAGGTCTCCCCTCATCCCCTCAGTCTTCTCCAGGCTAAAGAGTCCCAGCTCTCTCAGCCTTTCCTCATAAGGGAGGTGCTCTAATCCCTTAATCATCTTGACTGCCCTACACTGGACTCTCTCCAGTAGTTCTCTGACCCTCTTGAACTGGGGAGCCCAGA
>BJBW01010549.1:0-16161 GCA_004320125.1 Scolopax mira | reverse complement strand
GTATCAGGCCCCATCCAAGGAGGACAAGACCTTTAATTCTGTATTATATTTTGTGCAAGATTCTTCCCACTCCCTTCTCCCCCACTTTCATCAGGCTCTTACGTCTGGGTTGTCGCAGCCAATCATCTCCCCATAGGAGACCTGGTGGCAGAGGCAGTAAGTAGGCTCATTGGGGTCCACGGGCATATCCAACACATCCGAAGGGTGCACATTTCCAAAGGTGACTGAAGGCATCCCATACTCCGTGCTACTGCAGGGCAGGAATAAAGTAGGTCAACAAAATAAGCGGGTTAAGAGTCTCTTCATGTCTCCCGAGACTATGCCCTTGTTTGCCAGACACAGCCACTTCTTTTTAAGCACACACACCAACCTCTACTGAAGTGGTCCTCTTCCCCCATCATGCTACACTACCCTAAAAGAAAATCAAAAGGTCTCCTTCCTCTTGCTTCCCAAAGAGGGACAGGGGACACACTATCTGTTCTGGGTGAGTATCCTTCACAGGGAAGTCTGGCTAGGCCTCCCTTTGTCTGAGTTTTAGTGCTGCTCCTCATTCCCACAATCTTTTAAACACTTACGTGCGGACAAGCTTCAGTTTCTTTTGGGCAGTTTTTGGCGCCTCCTCATCAGAGTTCTTTCCTTTAGAGCGAGCACGGGCAGCTTTCTTCTCTTTTTGGGCTCGGCCCTCTGGTAAGAAGAGAAAAAGGTGTTGCATCTGCCACCCCATCAAAATAAGACACCTGATAGTAACAACCTTTCCAGCACTAAAATACTTTGGAGTGCATACTGGCTTTGGGCCACGCACCCCCAACTTAATTTTATCTAGTGGCCTTGAATATGCTCACACAAGAAGAGCCCAGGTCACCATCTTTTTACCTGTCCTTCAGATTCCAGCGTAACAGTCTTTGATCTGTACCACTCCAGTGCCTGCCTTCATCCCCACCACTTCCATAGTCACTTGGCTGCCTCCTGTATCAATCTGCAGCCCAGTGGTGGTACTCACTCTTCTTGCCCTTGCTGGAAGAACTGTCATAGTCACTCGACTCTATCTGCTTCTCCTTCAGGTCTGCTTCAAAGCGAGCGAGGTCTGTGTCCAGCCGCCGGATGTGCTTATCAACCTGCAAAGATGATGGTGACCAGGAGTTACCACAGAACAGAGCCCAAGAAGGCAAAGAGAAGAAGACACAGGGCTTGCACTCAGAGCTGAGAAGCATGAGTGGGCTCGTTAGGGCCTAAAAACAGAGATCAGGGTCTTCCTGGCTTGGGGACTTTAGTACAGCCTTTCACATGATAACCATTAGACACTTCCCTTCATACCATCTCGTAGGTCTGCATAGCCAGCTGAACCTTGTCGTCCCCAAACTCCTTGCATTTCCCATAGGCCTCCTGGATTTGCTTGAGAAGCCCCAGTTTCTCCTCCGAAGACAAAGTCCGTGCATTGCTGATATACTCCGTGGCCAACTTATCGATCTCTGACTTGAGGTCTGAAACAAGTCAAACATTAAATATGTAAATACACACGTACAACAGCCCCTCCATTAAGAGAGACTGAAGGGTCAGAGCAGCTGTTGGCTTCCTTCCCTGCCCTGAGATCCCTGTGATAAAGGCAAAGGAAAGAAAAGCTGGTCAAGCTGCATGTTTCCCCATCTCATCAACGAAACCGCCTCCAATCCTTACCTTCCGTCCTCTGATCCAGGTCTCGCATGAGCTGGAAGTTTCTTTGCAATTCAAATGGCAGGTTCTCAATACCTGCAGGGAATGGAGGAGACATGGAGAAGTCAGGTTCCTGTCCACAATGGCAAGGGGGCAATAAAGCTAGCTGGTAAGAACACATTCACCACTCCAGCAATTCCCAACGCCCTTCCCCGCTGCACGTTAGCGTGCCTCCATTTGTTGTCAACTCCAAAGGACACAGAGTACAGAGACATGATATATGTAATGCAGGAGCATAGTTCTGTGACACACACCAGTTAGTAGGGACCTGCTGCCAGGCAGAAAGTCCTACTTCGCAAAAGCAGAAACCCAAAATTTGTCATGAAGTCAGTCGTTACAATACAACATATCCATCCAAGAACTCCATTCAGTAATGAAAAAAGAATAGTATGACAGCTGGTAAATAATGCCATTTAGTTATTTCTGTACAGGGATGTCAAAACCAACGTAGTTGACATGCTAATTCACTAACAAGTGAGTCTGTTTTAGTGCATCAATTTTACACGTGGGGGACAGGGGACACTTTGTGCAGAGCTAAAAAGCAAGTTTGAGACAAGATGGGGAGAAGTGAACAGAGTCCTAACCCCCTGTCATGTGTTCCTTGTTCTGCCTTCTGCACCGTAACCTCAGTGTGGTCTGTCTGACACCTGAAATGATGCTATACATTGTGAATAATAAATGTATGTATAGCTCTGAATAAGCAATGTGAAGTTGATACTCAATTAATTTTCAATGCACTATGCTACTCACCCCCTAGGCATCACCAGATGCTCAACTGACAAAGCTGGTAAAAAAAAATTCTCATTTTCCCATGGCTGTCTAATCAAACTGAGATCTAGTGTCAGTGAAGTCCAAGCTTGATTGTTGTCACCTTTATACCTAATAAAAAAGATAAATCTCTCTTGCAGGTTTAATTAAAAAAAAAAGATTGGGGGAAAAGCTCTTCAGGAATACAACCTAAGCATGCCTGCTTTCTGAACCCACTCTCCAACCCAGAGATAGTGTAAACGAAACCCATCATCAAAACTGTGTAATCCAGCAGTCCTGGCAGCACTCTCTATTTTCACTGCCACATGTTTCTACAGTAGAGGCACCTTCCCTAAAAAGCAATCAGCCATCGGGGAAGGTCTGTATGCAAGAGGCAGGTTTTAACTAGTACTACACACTGACCATGAAATTAATTCCTCTAAGAGCTGTGGGTCTCACTGTGCTCAGAAGCTGTTCCTTTGAGTTATTTTCTCTCACAAACAGAATATAGAAAGTTACATACAGAATGCTTACAAGTAATCAAGCTATTGCTTCAATAGATTTCTGCTGCCATTTCTACTTTAAATATCTGAGAAATGCTCAGATAGTAGGTGTCCTTAAGTACCCAGATACATAATCACACAAAACACACACACTGTTAACTGTCCTTGAATGCAAGGTGGCAATGTAAAATCAAAAAATTAGTAAAGTGGCAAAATTAAGGTTGTCTGCACATTCCTAAGTGTGATACTTCCTTGTCTGGCGTGACTGATTTCACAGAAGGTTCAAGCAGCCAACTACCAGATTACATCCCTACAGCTCAAAAAAGCATCTCAGATGACAATGGGGACACAAAGCTGAAAATTATCCTTGCTTACAAAGGGAGCTTATGGCAGGGATGAAATCCAGCTTGGAAATCTCAAGACCATGCCTTTTTCCTTCCTGCCATCCCCAGGCTCGTCAACTCCAAACCTTTCAATTTGTATAGCAAATGAAACGTGGGTCACACTGCAGCACGCTGCCTTTCCTGTCTCTCTAAAGCATCCCCTGCAGAAGACAAGACAGGTATCCTCTAGAGGAAAAGAGTAGCTGTGCCTGTGCTGCACACAATATGTCAATTTACAGCGAGTTTATTAATCCTGGAAAATCATGACTTCTACATTCTTGACTCTGTACTTTAAAGAAAAAAGAAAGAATAACGTAATTTCTTTCTCTTCTAAAAAGAAATGACAGTAAAAGCATAAATTCCACTGGGTACACTCAGTTTTCCCTCCTCAGGGCTAAAAGTCTTTAGATAGAGCGAGCACCTGAGCACAAAAACTGGCAGGATGCTATTCTCCAGGCAGAACAACCCCACACGAGGTTATGGCCACGTTTTACAGAGATGTTCTTGCAGCAGGAGAAACTCGTGCAGAATTTTGCTTCTGCTACAGAACCTGAAAGGGACTGTGCTCTAATTTTTACAGCTGTTACCACAGAAATCTGCTGCTGCCACCACCACTAACACCAGTGCATGTCCCTGTCTGGGAAACCTCTGTCTTCCCTTTGCCTCTACGTGCCTGGCCTCGTCTTTCCAGCCCCTGTCATCTATCCTTCAGAGACTCTTTTCCCAGCTCCTCCTCCACTCACTTGCCAGCCCTGAAGCCAGGCCAGTGGCTCCCCTGCCTTGTCACCTGCCTCCCCTCTGCTCCTGGTGGCCCTCAGCAGTGCCCTGAGAGGGGATACCCAGCTCTGCCTTGGCACAGACACAATCGGCAGCGGAGCATTTACCAGTCCAGCAGCTACAGCAATGATCTTCCAGAGGCTCATTAGCTGGGCAGGTTTCCACAGGGACTTGGGAGAAAAAAAAACAAAACCCTGTCATTTGAACTCCTTCCCTGCTAAAGCAGGCAAAATAAACGTGTTAAACCCCCCAAAAAATCTTTCACACTCACAAATCTACTATCGGACCAGCATTCCGCAATTGCCTCATCAATAAACTGGGAGAAAAATGAAACTATTGACAGTAGCAGTGACTTTATAATCAGAACTGTTATTAAGATGCTTTATCTGTGCAACTGAGAGTGGAAAGAAGCTGCGTACACCGCTGCAAATTATCATCCAGCAAATCTGGCAAGAACAAAAAGCGTAACAAGATAAAGCTGCAGCTAAGCAAGTTTTAACTGGGCAACAAGCTGTTTGTATGGTATATAGTTTAACTATGGGGAAGTTTTCCACTGTCTGCAGCTTAACTCAAAGGCTCTTACATACCCTTAAAGAAAAAATTATGTCCTTCATTGCAGACTTTATCACAGTGATCAGAACACTCACCGAAATTGCTTGGTCTGTGCCGTGCTGGCTATCAGGCATCACCTAACAGTTCCATAAAAACAACTCTGAGATTTAAGTTTCCATTTCCTCATTCCTACTAACACAACACACTTTCCCTCAGACTATCTAAAAACATTCATGTTATGGATGTCATTTCATTTCCTCCCGAATTTCTCCTTTTCCCTTTACAATTCATTTGCTCTTCTTCTTACTGTAAGATACAACTAAATTTTTCATGACTGAATACAATATATTGTAAAATACCCAAATAATTGTCATTCTGAAATGGATCACGGCAATGAAAACACAGCCGACAGGCATCCTTGATCACTAGAGAAGAGGGTAGTGAAGGGCAACAGCCTTACAGAAAAATAAAGACAAGTGAGGGCATCTTTCCACACAAATGGCATAGCAGCAAGAGAGGAAGAGGAGGATGAAAAATGGAGGATGTACAGCAAAGGAAGTGCTAGCAGGGCCAGCAGCTTGGCCTGAAGCACGGGCTGGCATTTACATGTCCATATCTGCACAGATCCCTGTGCAGCCCCACTGTGCCCTGCTCGTTCCTGTCGCGGTACGGTCACCCTGTACAGCACCGGCACAGGCCTCTCTTTGAATTTTTCCCACCCCTTCCCTTTCTTACCTTGTTTTTGTTTCTTATCACAAGTTGAAAGTCTCTCTACCTACCTTCATCTTTCTTTTCCTCAGTCTGTATCCATTCATTACCCCCATTCTTTCTTTTTGTCTCCTCTTTCCTTGCCATTCCTTCCCCCTTTCATCCTTCTGCAGGCTTCCATAGCCATGATGTCTTATCCCTCAAGAGCCATGCACTCCCACTCCCCAAAAGAACCCACCACCCCCCTTCCTTCTCTTCCAATTATTATTTTATTTATATCTTTTTAGAAACACACATGGGGTACCAAGTATAGGCAACTGATACTCAACTATTTAACTCAGATGTTAACTCTGACATACACACACACACACAGAGCAAGCCTACACTAGGGTTTGTACCATGATAGTGGCCAAATTCCTGAAGAGAGACCCATTGCACCAAGCCCTATACAAATACACGCTGCTTTTCCCATCTGTTCACTCACCACGTTCAGGTGCATGCTTAAATTTATTAAAAAATGCCAAAATACATCTTGAAACACAACCACAGTTGCTTTATTGAATAGTACAGATTTCAGCAAACACTTTAAATTCCACATCGCTGAAGGCCACTGAAACAGTCCTGTTTGTGCCAGGGACTGCCACAGAAACCTAACACTCCCCCAAAGAGTGGATCCTTTTCTTGGGGAGGGAGGGCTGTTTTTATCTTTTTCCTTTTCCTGTAGTTCACGACTACAGCATCCACAGCAAAGACAGACAGTAAATTAAGTCTCAGGAAAGGGATCTTTATTGCTGCGTTAAAGATCAACCCTGATTTCAGAAGCCTAGAGGACCTAGAAGACTAACAGGTCAAATGAGACTTGTGCCACTCCAGGCATTTCCAGCCTGTCCCAGATCTCCAAGGGCAGGGACCACCACCGAAGAGATCACTGGGCTCTTTGCCAAAATGGTCACGACAGATTTGCTGTCGAGTAAGTGAAAAAATGCAGAGAAAATGCAGCATGCTTTGTTTTGTAAAAGCATCTTGTGTCAGCTCTGATAAAAATACCAGTCAAAACCAAAATCAAATTCTAAATAAACTGGTCATTAACAATAATGAGTGTATTAGCTTAGTGTGGGCTGTGTCAGTAGCTTTCACACAGAAACAAATGATGCCTATGAATCACCAAATCCTCTCCCCTGCATGTGATCTTTTGTAATTTTCCACAGAACATGTGTGCTGCATCACTGATGCAACTGATCCAAAGCCTCAGTAAGGTGAAAGGCATCTTTCACTACACTTAAATGATGTTGAAAATAGAAACAATTTATTAGGAGATCTCCATATCTGAAGTATGATGTGAGAAGCTTCAGAGAGAAGAATATGAGGGTATGGCTACGTGCTACGTTGGGGAAGGGTAAAAATAATGACTGTAGTGAGAGATAAAAAAACTACTGGGAAATTTGGAATGCTGCTAGGACTGGGAAGACATCAAGGGCTAGCCTACAGCAAGTTCTAACATCACACTCATGCCCTCTAAGAGCATTAAGATGACAACACACATCGTACCCTCAATTTGATGAAGATATTCAAACAGATGTAGCTATTCTGAAAGAATAATCCTATTTTACTGGGCTAGCTAATGTTATAAGGGTATGAAAGGACATTCCCATGTGAGTTGCAGGAGAAAGATGGTAACTTTCAAAAGGGTGTATGCTGCTTCTGTCACTCTGTGCTCATGCTGGCATAAGTTTTCTAGTATTTGTCAAGCCCTGAACTGGTGCAACTCTATGTGCCTATTGACACGTGCAAATAGAAGAAGCAAAAGAAACTTGATGTCTCCCTAATCAGTATTAAAAAGGGGAAAAGCCCAAAAGAAAATGACTACATAGTACCATCTTAACTTACCAGCTGAGGACTCCTAAATCTGCTGTCTCAATCATCCTCTTCCCTGAGGCAGGCACGTCCTAGTGTCTGCTCCTGGAACACATCCTGACTGGTGGCCCCCAAGACAACAGAATGGATATCAAGCAGCCATCTGAGTAGACAGGCCAGAGACATCCTTCAACCTCTCAAGCTCACCAAGATTATTAACCCTCTGCTGATGACTCTCCCAAGTGTTTAGCTCTAATTTAGACCAAATGTTGACAAAATCTAGTTCCTCAAAGGTTTGGGGTGGGGGAAGATGGAAACATTTTTTTAGTGTTTTGTTATCATTCCTTACTAACATTTTGTAGTGATGTTTATTCAGGAACAGACCGGTTCAACAACAGGGAACTTTAAACTTCCTTCCAGTCTGGCACACACTTCACAACTGGAACAACATGTGCTCCCCATTCAGTAAGGCAAATAAAGCAAGAACCTCATGTTCTCACAGGAACACATGTGGTGGACAGTGGTGCCTTGAACCAGCAAGGAAGGTGCTGTTTGCTTGCTTCAGAAAGCACACCCACCACAACACCCTTGCATTCACCTCAGCTACTTGAGCAACTGGGCAGTAGAGGACAGGCAGGTGAGCAGAGAGGCCATTTCATAATAAAATGGTACATGGCTTTGTTCTGTTGCCATAAAACATAAAGTTGTGTGTTGTCACCAAGTATACTTAATAAACAGGAAAGCACTGATGGTAGAAAATACATCTGGTTGCACAGAAGTTCCCTCTACTATAAACATAATCCCTACAACCATGGCATATATTTAGTGACGGGTTTTTTTTTTAGTCAGAGTTCAGTTGATGGTTGGACTAGATGATCTTGAAGGTCCCTTCCAACCTAGACGATTCTATGATTCAGACATAAACAGAGACTTACAGAAAACTATTCAGGACTTTTTCCTACATGCATGCACTTCAAGGACACCTAGCACAAAGAAGCTCTGTGATCCTCTCAAAAATTTCAAATATGAAGAAAACACAGTGTTTGCATCTCATCTGCTGGAAAATCTGTATTAGTCATCCTTCCTTTCTCCCCCTCAAAGCCTTCACTACAGTATTCTTAACTTAGGACAAGAGCAAATACCGCGCTAAGCACAGTAACTGCTTTTTTGGCGTGAGGGAAAGCGCTTCAGATCCTTACTTTCACTCCTCAGAAGCAAGAATAAAATGGTTTAAAGACCAGAAGGAGGGTAATATTTGAAGAAATGGAAATATTTTTCATGCTTAACTTCAGCCACTGAAGAGAACTGCAGAAAGAGCCGTGCTCAAAGAAAAACACTCGGGAAGAAGAGAACTGGAAGAAGAAACATTGCTTTTCTTCCCCTTCCCTGAATCCTTTGGTTCAGTAGAGTAGTTGAAAGGGCAGCTTCAGTAGGATGAAGGAAGGAAGGTGATCAGAGTAAACAAGATAAGGAGTTCCTCTGTCAGGATGTTCAGCAGAGAAGGAATGTGCATATTTTTCTGCTGCAAAAACACCTGCTAGGAGGATTACACATTTCAGGCAGCTATGCTTTGCAATTAGCAGCTTAGAGCAAAGACAAAGGCAGGTCTTATCCCAGGTCTAAACCCAGTTTTAAATGACAGCAAGGACTTGAAAGCTACTGAAACACCAGACCCAAGAAACTGCTAGACAACTTCTCCTAAAAGAACTGCTGTTAACTTGGCTATTCCACAAAAATCTTCTGGAAAAGATCTTTAGGTGTCCAAAGTAGACATGAATTGAAACAACCGAGGCTGTTTACACAGCTTTGTCAGAGCACTCATGCGTTTTAAAGAATAGTTTTTAACTATCTAACAGCATGAGATACGTGTGATGTTTCTCATCATACAAGGTGTTTCTCATTCCCAATAACTGAGCAGTGATTCAAAGTTATATTTTATTCTCTTTGTTCACATGCAAAGAAAATAAACTAAAACTCACACATTAAGTCACACATAAATGACCCAAACCTCAGTCTGAAAATTGCCTTTTCAAGGTGTTCATTATTGTGACCTTAGAATGCTTTCTCACAATGCTGCTGTGGAGTAGCCCACTTCCCTTACCAATAAAATGAAGGTCAAGAGATTTACTGAGGCAAAGAGATTAAAGCCAAGAAGGCCAGCAAATTACAAACATACCTCTTGAAGTGTCTGAAACCACTACATAGCCTGACTCTTTAGGGTTATCTATTTAAAACAGACTTCGGTTGCAGCCATGAGCCTTCTCCACATCTGCTCCTCTGACTACAGATTTTCACTCAGAATTTGAGGGAAGCACAATCTTTGCAAAGAGAACCTGTGAAAAGCATGACCCCCCCAAAATAAACACCTCACTTTGTCAGTATTCAACTGCCTCAAACACAAGGCCACCTTTTTTCTCCCTACAATCTTCACTTAATTCATTATACTTTTCCTTTCTTCAAGGATTTGAAGAGGTCCTACAAAGAAATGCTCTCTTTCATCACATACTCCACATTCATTCCCTGAGCAGATCCAACCAGTGAACCATATGAAAGAGAATCTCTGTGGGAGGGACAGATCACTGGGACAGCAAGAGACAGCCTGACTGCAAACAGATGCTTTCCAACAAATCTTACAGAGGGTAGTACCTTTAGGAACAAGCAATGTAAGTGATGGATAAAGGATGCTGGACCGTGTTTCTAAGAAACAGAAAGACTGTATGGTGTCAGTATCACAGTAAATAGTTGCCTGAATACAAGCTCCCAGCTGAGATACAACGGTGAACGCAATGAATAGTGAATGGATAAGGGCAAAGCCAACAGAAGAACAATAACCCGATTTCTTTAGTTAGTAACATGAAGAAGAGCAGTTATTAAAGGACTCTATGCATTTTCAAAGAGTCTGAAGTTCAAGTAGGATGTTAAAAGACTAGAGCAGGCTTGAAGAACAAGATGGCTAATTGGAAAACTGAAAAATACGTTATCGCAGGCTTTTTTTTTTTTTTTTGCTAAATTACCAGAAAGAAATTCAAGATTTAATCGATTACAATCTACACAGGGAAGAAATTTTTAATCAGGAGACACTTCAACGTGGCAGGTCAAAAGGCATTAGAGGTGCCAGGACTAAATATCAGAACCGTGCAAATTAATTACAGATAAGTGTCACAAAACCATGACAGCAAAGCCTATCAGCAAACTAACTTACTGAGATGGATGTTCTTTAACTGGAATTATTACAATTCACGTGATGTGCTTCTCTAAAAGAAACTCAGCAACGGTCTTACAATTAGCTAACAAAGGGAATTAATGTTGCACATACTATAAACACCACCAGACAAAACTGAAAAAGGTCTTAAGAACTCTAAGAGTACATAAAAAGAGTACATATGATTCTTGAACTTTCTTACTTCAATTCACAAGAGGTTTCCTAACGACAGAAGGGGCACTGCAGACGCGAGGAATGAAACCCTTTGTCTTCATATCAACACGTCCCCAGCTCTGTGCTGGCAGAAACTTAGTGCAGCAAAACTTTTAAAGAACAAAGCTCCGATGTTTCCAACAGCAGCAGATTTAACTTGGCCAGGTATAATGGAAGTAAAAGAGATGTTATCAGAACTACCATGCTTTAAACACATCACCCCATCGCCATGCTCCCCTAGCACTGACATTGGATCGGGAAGAAAACACGGAAAGAGGTTTCATCAAAGAGCAAATTACTAAATCTTATCTCATTAGTACCTGCCTTCAAAAGCAACTCCTTTGATTAGCCTATTTTAAAAAGGCAGGGGCAAAACACACGTTGAAATTCTTATCCCCTGAAAGGCCAGCGTTATTAAGCACCTCAAAGCAGGATGGCGTTATAGGAGGACTCCCATAACGTCACCGACTCCCTTAGTATTTACAGAGCACTTCTTCATCCAGCGCGCCGGGGCTGCGCTCTCACAGCGCAGGAACCCACGGGAGCCACCTCCCTGCACGCACAAAAACTTATCTTCGGCTTCGTGTCGCCAGCCCCGCGGTTTATCCCGGCAAAGCCACGCACAGCCAAGCTGCCGCTCCCGAAAAGCGGCCGGAGCGGCGCCGGGTTCCCTCCTCCGGGACCGACTTCCCACGGCAGCCCCAGCCCCCAGACGAAGGGGCAGCCTATACCGGCGCTCCGGGCGGGCTGCCGTTTCCAAGCGGCCCCGAGACGCCTCTCCACGGCGGACGGGAGCTTCACCGCACGGCTGCGGGAACGGGGCCCTCACAGCCCGGCCGGGGAACTGCCGGGCAAAGCTGCTGCCCGAAAGGCTCCGGGCAGGCCGCGGCGAGCGCCCTGGGGACCGGTCAGCCCCCGGGCAGAGCTCGTCCCTCCCGCGGGGCCCCGCCCCGAACCGCGCTCCCTCCGTGTCCCCGCCAGGGCGGCCCCAGCTGCGGCCTTCAGCCCCGCCCCCGGCGGCCCTTACTGTCCAGGTAGTGCTCCAGGTACATCCCCGCCGCCATCTTGGGCCCCGCACACACCACCGCTTCCGGCGGCAGCCGGACGCCGGCGGCCCTCCTCACACCCCCCCCCCCCCCCGCAGCCNNGCCCCCCTCCCCCCCCCCCCCCCCCCGGAAGCGGCGCTGCCCGGCTGCGGAAGCTGCTTCCGTCCGCCTTCCCCGGCGCTTCCGCTGCGCTCCCGCCGCCATTTTGGGCTCTGCGGGGCTGCCCGCGGCACCAGCTTCTTTGCTCGCCCGGGTGCTTCCTGCCCCACCGCCGCCTGAGGGCTGCGCCGGGGCTGAGGGAGGGTGCCCGGCCCCTCCGGTGCTGGTTGCGGGAGGAGGCGGCGGGCTCCACCGCAGGGGATAGGCCCGGGGCTGCCTTGATCCGACTCCCCTGAGATGCGGGAGAGTAAATTAGCAGATGCCTTCCTACCTGCGTCAAAAGAACCAGACTTAGAGTTTTGGAGGCTACGGAGGGCTCTCGTGGCTTCAAATAATTTTCAGTCATCTGGGTGGGGACGTGCTGTCTGTTACCAGCACCGAGTCTTCCTACTCATCATGCAACTCCCCAGTGACAAGGAGCTGCTGCTATATTATAAACAGGAGACTGTCTTTGCTGTAAAATGATAGCGGTACAAACTTAACATACCTAACAAAACAAAAAAGCATCAAAATAACATTAAACTCGCGAGTCACGCTGTCTTTTCCCCATCTTGCCAGGACACACTTTCTTGACTGTTCACCCCGAGTCATTTCTAGGTTGAAGATCTCACCACAGAGTCCAGGAACCCTTCCCCAGGTGGTCCTTAGCTCATGGTTGCACATGTCATGGTGTGGAGTTGTGGTAGGTCAGCAGGGTGAAAGAAATGAGACAAAATGATCTTATTTCTTTTGAGCCTTAAAAGCCTGGCGTTCAGGATCGTTGCTTCAAGAGGTCAGCATTAATTTAGCATCCTATACTGCTTAGGAGGCACTGGGTTTGTCTGGCAGAGTAAATGTTAACATTTGCTTTTCTCCTGCCCACTGACCTACATTGTTAAGCTTTTTCCCCCATAGAGTGTATAATGATGGTTGTTGCTGCTAGTTCCTGGCCTTGAGGAGAATTGACCAGACTTGTTTCTTCTCTTTCTTCCCAAAGATCTTCCAAGGCACTGTGCCTTTATTGATACGGATATACTGGGATTAAGTCTTCCAGCAGCCAGCAAAGAATACTGAAGGGCTCTTATAAAAATGAATTGCAGCTGTTTGAGTGATCAGCCATCGTGCTGTTAAACTTTTTGGTTAATTCAGAGATCCACTGTGTTCTGAAGATACAGTGTTTTCCAGTCCTATAGTAATTTAAGTTATTTATGACATTTTTAATTATTCAAAACACATTTCCAGTTCCTGTCTGAAGCAGCTGGCTTTGGTTAGCTGAACATTATTGTTAAGCCTCACTTTGTTTTTAAAGTACTTCAAAATTCTTGTACAAATTGCCTTACGCTCTTAATTAAAGAGGATGTGGCTGTTTCATTGAAAAAAAAATCTGCTTGCTATAGCCTGTCACAGAACTAAGCCACAATATCCCAAATACATCCTGTTTGGAGCTACCAGGCTGAATGGAGCTGATGGAATTGAGAAACATATTCTTGGACATCATCAGTTGGTTAAGAGACACCTGGGAGTCCCATCTTGTCCTTCACAACAAGAGATGTCAAAAAACTAGACCACTGAAGGGGAAAGACAAGCTCTCTCTGGGCTTGTTGGCACCGCTGATACAAAAGCCAGGGAAAAAAGGAGACAATTGCCTAAAATCTAAGTGGTAAACCTTAGCAAAGTGTACAAAAGTAGGTTTAACTTCATTAACTGCCACTGTGAAGTCGGAAAACTAGTTCCTGAGCTCTGAATCAGTAAGTTTGCTGTGTCTCTATTTCTGCTTTCTTCGGAAAGCTGAGGCACTGAGGTACCTGGAGAAGCACATTGCTCAGGGTTCCAGGTACATCTGTTACCATGGTAGTTATTTGGTGAGAGGTCTCTTTTTTTTTTAGAGTAAATGCTTCTACAAGTGAAAGTCCTAGCATGGGTGCAGATCACTTTACAGGAAAATGCTTCCCCAGCTGGAATATGCCCTAGAGGTACATGACTATTTCTGTTTATCACCATCCAGCCTTATACATTCATGCTCAGGTAACTATTGGAGTAACAAAGCCACCTATATGAACCCAAATGGTTATGCACGCCCCACCCACCCACCCACCCTGGAGTTTGCTATTTCAATTACAACCTATTGTTAAAGCAGTAAAT
This sequence comes from Scolopax mira, assembly GCA_004320125.1. Lineage (NCBI taxonomy): Eukaryota > Metazoa > Chordata > Aves > Charadriiformes > Scolopacidae > Scolopax > Scolopax mira. The sequence continues at coordinate 2,186 of BJBW01010549.1, read as the reverse complement.
ACTTCTCAATTAGATAAGGGGCCTGACTGATGAGCAGGAGCTGTGTATCTCACAAAGGGAAGCTAAATGGCCTGCCAAAGCAGTCTAGAGTAGTGGTTCTCAACCTTTATTGTTCTACAGATGCCTGTGTATTTTCCCTTGGAAATGTAAACATCTGCCTACCAAATTTAAGCCTCCAGCTTTTCAGTTACCTTACAGACCTCTTAGATGTTGTTCAAGGACCACAAGGTGAAGGCCAGTGCTTTAGAGGGATCCTTAGGCATACTCCAGCAGGAGACCTACAATTTCAGAGTCTTGTTTGGTTCCCTTTTTGCTCTTCTCATGTTCAGTTCTTCTCACTCTTTACCATTCTCACTTCAGAGGTCCCTGCTCTGCATTTCCTTCTCTTCTGGAAAGACTAGATGTACCCACACTTCACTCTCTCAAGCATCAATCAATCAATCTGCAGCTCTTGCCCCCAGGTGATTCATCAGCTGTACAAATGAAAGAGGATGCCAAAGGTGCCAGATTACAGCAGTGTCCGCGTTCCAAAACCATATCCTGATGCAGTAGCAAAACTAGGCATAGACGCTAGTTCTTTGGTGTCATGATTTCTTTTCTTGCAGTTTTTTTTTTTCCATTCATTACACAGACACTACATGAAATCGAAATGTTTGTTGGACCAAGTTACTACATCTCTCTAGTACTTTGGTGTTCTACTATACAGAAACAAGAAACCATGCACACAAATTTAATCTTTTGTACCTGAAATGATGATTGAACAGGTACCTATCTTGTAGTTAAGGAAGTGTACAGAGCAATTTCATTCTATGTTCTGAAACTGCACTAGTAAACTTGGGCAGCTTTCAGGTACATTACCTGCAAAATATTAGAAGAAAACCCTAAACATAATATATATTCTTTAGTTGATATAAAGATGATAAAATAATCATAAAAATATAGAAGACAGGCAGAATCTCATAATTATATTCTATATTAGGAAGAAAGTTGGATGATGTAGGCAAATCTGTGAAGTAACGAAATACTACCTATTGCCAATGAGATTTAGGAAGATGTTTAGTTCTACCCATTAAATAATACATCCTAGAAGTTGCATAGCTAGAAACTGACAATCAATAATTTTAAAAGAATTATCTGGCAATCAGATGGAAGCAATGGGCTTTCTTTTTCGAACAACTTCGGAGCTCTGAATGTGTTCCAGAAGACTAACAAATACTTTTACTTGAAAAGTATTTTGAGAAGTAAATGGGATCATCCAGGTTGCCATACGCCAGTTAACCTAACACTGATTTGGCAAAAATCACAGTGTGATTGATATGGGTTGCACTCAGATAAGAAAAGAAACATGTTGCTATTTGTTTTAATTCCAAGAAAAATGATCTCGTTAAAAGAACTACGTTATCTTTTATCACAATGTAAGTTTGGAGGCTCACGATAACCGTTTAGGCCTAATGTAGCAAGACTTATAACTCAACACTCCACAGCTCAGTCATTCATAAAGGAACAAGAAAAGCAATACATTAAGTACTACACGATGGAGCCAAGCCTTTCTTTGAGACACCTAAGCCATCTCAGGTTCATTTAGCTGTTTGGAAAGATGAATACAGTGACTTGATCGTGGTCTTTTGTAATTCATTCCAAAAGAAAAAAAAAAAGTCTTCTTATAGCAGAAGACTTTAATTTATTGAACACAGGCATAACAAGACCCTATGGATTAAAAAAAAAAAAGTAAAATAGAATGGCAGTTTTAATGGCAGCGATAACCAACAAAAAACTCTAATAAGGGACATGGTTGATTAACCATAAGGTTTTAAATTATGAAAGTCTTAAATCTTTCTTGAAGATTTAACTGAATTACAGACCAGCAATACTATCATTAGTCACGGCTGAGATTCAGTTACTGTTTGTGGGTGACTTTCCTAAATGATTTTCAGCCTACATGATGTTTCCTTTTAAAGCAATGATAATTTGCAAAATCCAGCTAAGAACAGACAACCAATTCAGTAAAGCATAAGAGGAAAAAGTGCCTTCCAGCAGAGATACAAGATGCAGCCTAGTACAGAACTCCAGAGTCATTGTCAAGTCTTCTTGGGTACAGACATACAAAAACAAATAGATTGGCATCACCAAGAAAATGCAGGGTGTCAAAGAATTCAGGAAGCTGAAGAGAAGCTGAATTCAGGAAG
>BJBW01010548.1:0-40038 GCA_004320125.1 Scolopax mira | reverse complement strand
ACACAATCCCACACAATCCCACACAATCCCACACAATCCATATTAAGCTACAGATTGATTTTAGTACTATTGAGCTCTTTTAATCCTTCATAATTTTTAAATTCAACATTTCAATGACCAGTCTGGATGGCAGAGCCATTAATGTTCCAAAGTCTAAAAAAAAAAAAAAAAGAAAAGGGTGGATATGAGCAAAGTTTGGGTACCTCTTGAAGATAAGCATGTTCTGCTGGGAAATAAGTATCTCCCATCAACACATCAGTTCCTTCATTATTTTTCAAGATAGCTACATAGATAGGAATCTTTATTTCCCAAACTCTTCTCCAAGAGAAAGGAAGCACTATATTATCTATGCTTTTATTATGACGCACATCCCCTACTTGTTCCCCTCAATATTTAGTTCATCCTTCTTGCTTTTCTTCTCTTTCAGCAATATCCTTTTTCCAAATCCGCTGACTCTTCCTTTTGGCTTAATCAGACACCCAACATTTCTAGAAGAGAAGGAACTAGACCTACAAGACAGTGCAATTCAGGTATAAATGAAGAGTTAAATGTGCAAAGAGACTCCAAGTAAAAATGCAAACTTCCCGATTTACCACCCAACAAAAACCTAGTAAACCACACAAAACAACCCAGCAACTGACAAAAACCAAACCAAACAAACACCAAAACCACTTACCAAAACACCACACTTGCTATCACAGATCAATCTTAAAAGGAGAATAGGATTATTTTTTTAGTTTAGTTTTTCCTGAAGATTTATAAGACTGTGAAAAAAAAAAAAGCATAAAAACACTTTATTGCAGTCTTAAAGCTTTACCTAAAACCAGGTACTGAGAAACAAGTTCATGACTATTCTCAGGGAAACCACCCTTAAATGCCTTTTGGGAAAAGCAAGGTCTCCACTACTGTAAAAAAAAAAAAAAAAGGCATATTTTGAAGCAGTTTATAGTACCACTTCCTGTCATACTACTTAAACTTCTGATAATATAACCAAATCTATGCCACTAAAAATAGAACACTTTTTTTATAATTGACACTTAATGAAATCTTTCATACATATTTTAAAGGGATTAAAAGAGGAGCAACATCCACAGAGATTTCTGCTTCTAGTTGGAAACTGGGGAGAGGAAAAAAAAGCATGACCCTGCTATATAATGTTACTAGTTACATGATCTTTCTTGTCTTCTGTGGTGGTAGAAACCACCATGACATCCCAAATATATCTGAAGCGGTAACTTTTTGTCTCTGTCTCCTTTTAAACACAGAAGTAAGAACTGAGAGTGCACCAGGCTGGATGGGGCTTTGATCAGCTTGGTCTAGCAAGATGTGGTCCTCCTCACGGCAGGGGAGTTAGAACTAGACAATCTTTAAGGTCCTTTCCAATCAAACCGTTCTATGATAGGACCACAATCTAAGGCCTCTTTAATATTTTAGGGCTTCTTTTCAATGGAAACAGGAAAACGCATTGTTTAACTTAAATGTGGACAATTATTTGAGTTTATTTCCTCAGTAGTTTTGAAAAGCCATTTCTCATTTCTTCTTCATTTCTCTCACACAATGAAATTATTCAAGCAAGCTTATTTTCCATTAATAATATCAGGTTCAAAATACACAAGACACTTTCAGAGGAAAACAATAGCATTCTGGCATATATAAAATGAATTGCTCTTTTGTTTTCTGTAAGGAAAATATTCATACTTCAATTTGCTTTCTCCAGCCAAAAACAAGTAGTATACTTCGGTAAGCTTAGATAGAGACTAGAAGAGTTTTGTTGCTTTTGGGCTCCCCCTCTCCCTTTACTGAATGCCAGCTTCAAGTTGCTTAAGAAAAGATGATATTTTAACATTTAAAACACTGCTGACGCACTTTCCAGTGTTAGACTTACTTGTAAATGTACAACTTAGACACAGTTATCAAGAAGAATCAAGGTAATATATACATATATCTATGCTTTTTTGGAGGAAGTTCATGCTTCAGCAAACTGAACCCACAAGTCACTTTATCACTCCTCTGTAAATCAAATACCTTGTTGCAGACACAGTTGCCTAGATACAGAGCAATCGGGGTAAGTGAATAAATCAAATTATCAATAACATACACAATTGCATCCTATTATTGAAACAGTCAATTGAAGTAGTTTTTAGATTAGTTAAAAGATAGATATTTAAAACTTACTGGGTAGTATGAGATGCCAAATAACTTAATTAAATAAGCACTGGTAGACATTTTAAGATTTGTTCATTGCAGAGATGTTGGAAACGTCGTTGTTCTCTTTATACTACAAATTACAGAAACTCTCATGTAAAGTATCTCTCCAGTCACTCTGAAGTAAACACTGAACCAACTGCTTTATAAATTGTTTTTTTTTTTTGATACAAGGCAGATCCTTATGCAACAAACTTTTGATGTGACCATCTGAAACCACTGTGCTTGCATTGATTTTACTGCATTTGACAACAATGAAAAGATGGGGAAGGTGCAGCGTGGAGGAGAGCTGATCAATAAGAGACAGAATAGAGGTGCACAACATAACACATAGTAGAGAAAACGCAAATTAAGCACATCTAATTACTGTGCCTCCTAATGCAGGAGTAAAGGCCAATCAATGAAACAAAGGCAGACATTTTGAATTGATGAAGGAAATCTTTTTTACACAAGCTATAATTAATCTCTGAAAGCTACCTCCACAAAGTAGGAAGCCTCACAGCTTATTAGAAAAAATATATGGATAATGAGAAAATCTATTTGTATTTAACAGGATAATAAATAAAATAAATAGATCATTAATTAGTAGGAGCGATAAGGGGGCCTATGGTAACCAATTTTTAATAAAAGCAACTTTTTCTGTCTTTACCAAGCAAAATACTTAATTGTTACATTCTTTCTAGAGCTCTCTTAGAGCTTACCGTTGATAAACAGCTAATTGACTGTATAGGTAATTGTTCTAAGTTGATGTAACACTTTGGAGTTCATAGTCCTCCAGAAAGTATCTACAAGGTCATTGATCTCACCTTGATTTACTTAGTGAGATCTAGGGAGTCTCACTTTGGAGACTTTGCTAAAACATCTATAATGATAATTATAGCTACTGTCCTTTCAGAGAGATCACTGAACTCCAGAAATAAATGAAGCATAAAATATATTTATTTACTGTCTTCCCCTCACCCCACCCTTGTTTTTTTTTTTCTTTTGGGTTGTTTTTTTTTAATAAATTTGATTTTCTAGAGTCTCTGGAGCGCATCGGTGCTAACTTCCTGGCGTAACTGATTAAAAATCCAATGAAACTAGACACCCTTCTGGATTTGATACTTAAAAGTAAGTAAGTATCAATAGGTTGAGGGTGTGAAAGCTGGGGGAAGCCTTGGCTAGCACAATCATAACATGGTGGAGTTCAAAAGCCTGTGAGAAATGCACAAGGTGAAAACCAGGACTGCAATCTTGGATTTCAGAAGAGCAGACTTTGGCCTGGCCAGGGATCTGCTTGGAAGATTCCCACAAGACACAGCCCTGTGGGATCCCCTAGCAGGGACCTAAGATAGCTAGTTGATTGCCAGGGATTACTTCCTCCAAGTTTAAGAATGGTTTATCCTAACAAGCAGGAATACAAGCAAAAAAGGGGACAAGAGATACATAGAAATTCACAAGGAGCTCCTGACGAAAGCAGGCATAAAAATGAACCATACAAGACGTGGACCCAGGAGACTTCACCTGAGTACATAGGATGGTGTTTGGACAGTATGTGTTCCTAGTGATCTGTGTGTTCCTTAGTTGCTGGATGGCATTAAACCATACACTCAAGTACAAGAAGCTTAGGGTTTTATTTTAGTAAATTTGCATAAATGGAAGAGGAAAAAAGAAATGTAAGCAATTGCCCAAAGTAAAACTTACAGAATTCAGAAGACACGGTGGTTTTTAATCCCCCCTGAGAGGTACAGTAACCAATTACCAAGCTACCACAGACAAGTTGGATTGTGTTTTGATTTCAGGCTAGGATACATTGACTGAAGCTCTCGAGGGAAAGAGCAAAGAAATTTTAATCTCAAACTCTGCCAAAGACTACCTGCTTCAGAGCAAAAACTACTTTGTCTCTTACTCTTTTGTATTCTCAGCTACATCAGCCTACGAGAGAGGCCAGAGGACACTCACCCTCTGACATGTGGGAGAAGCAAGTAAAATAGGCACTCACTCTCCCTAAGCTTAACACGGATCCATACTATCTTGGACACATCTGTGATGATCAATCATAGCTGACCACATAGACAATGCAGCAGAAGAAACCTACTAGTTTGACACATCCTTTGAAAAACAAATCGGAATGCACTTAAACTAAATAAATCATGCTCTGCTGATATTATAAAAAATAGTCTTAGCTCTAGGCACTGGAAGTAATTCCCCTCATAACATTTGTGCTTAACATCCAGGTCTTGCTCAAGTCTTTGCAGAAGTAAGGTGATGGAAATATTAACAGAACATGGTCCTACTGGAAATTAAAAGCTTGGAGGATTAAGCAGCATATATTTAAAAAAATACTATGGCTTCTTTTTGCACAAACTATAATAGCTACCTTCTGGACCATGGTCTAATTAAATATTTTTTAAAGCGATTTGTTTCACTGGAGATACTCTGAAGCAAGTAGAGTTTGTTTTGTTTTGACAGCTTACTCTAATACATTTCTTTACCTTAATATTTTATCACAACTCTCTATAATTACAGAAAAAAGTAACACAGTAAGACTAATTCCTCTTTATTCACGTCACCACTAATCAATACATTTGTGTGCATATATATATGCACGCATACATGTATGTATAGCCTTCATTCCTGACATGTATTTTGACATAAATAAAGTGATTTGGGGAATTTCCAGGACTTTGCTAGAATATCCTTGACAGGTCAGATGAATTATATATTCAGCCTCCCAAGGGAGGCAGAGTTTTCTGTTGGAAGAAAGGCAAAACCACGTTTCTAAAACTATTTGTGTTAGAGATAGGAAGGAATGTGTGTGCCAGGCTTTTTCAGCACCTTCAGCCTTTGAAAACATTAAGATTGGTTTGGCTTAAGACCAGCATGACAACAGATGTCTTAAAACAATGTTTAATTAATTAGGATACACAATCAGATCAATTTAAATCTCTGGCTGAAACTTTATTACTTTAACAGGCTGAACATTAATGCATCTCTAGCCAAAGAGGTGAGAGTATATGATCAGTATTTGACTTGCAACCACAATGTCTATTACATATACTTTCCTCACTGAAATATAATCTTACCTCAAGAAAGCAGGAAATTACTCAACTCAGAGCTGCAAAAGTTCTGGATTTCCCTTTTGCCCCAGGAAAAATAATCCACTAATAAAACCCTAGGTCTCTGGTTCTGAAAACTATTCTCTTGACCTTTCTATTTAAGCTGGTCCTTCAGCCATTCTCTTACCTGCCTTACAGGCAGGAGTCTAGGCATAGAGAGCTGGGTAACACAAACAGTATTTTTCCATACCTGACTGATTGTTCTGCCATTCAGGTCCCCCACATCCCCTTCTGCAAAATAAATAGGACAAGCTTACTAAAAGAATGACTAGCAAGTGCTTGACCAAGTTCTCCTATGGAAGCAATGCCTACATATTCAAGTGGATAGGGCACCTAGAAGAATTAAAAAGGTTGTTGGTTTGGTATTTAAGTTTAGCCATATCATTGCTAATGATCCTAAGAACCCCAATAAATAATGCATTATAAAACAGAAGGTCAAATGCATACCTGGAAAGCTCTTTTCCTATTTTATATTTCTTCTCTCTTTGTAATACTGATGAACAATTAAATACCAAAATAACAAAGAATGAAAACTGGAAAGCCTACCTAAATGCAAACATAGTTGTAAGTGATGGAAAATTCTGGTACATTCCTGACTTGATCTGTGGACCACTTCACATGCTGTCCTCTTCACCTGTCCCTCTATTTGTAGTCAAGAGACACCCTAAATTCCTCACTACAACTGAAGGGAAGTTAAAAACCTCAACTAACAATTCTTAAAGGAAGGACGTAGATGAGAATTAAAAAGGAAATTACTGTCAAATGCATTTTCAAGATGCAATATTTGAAATATTTCACTGTTAGAGATTCCCCAACCAACAAAAACAACTCTCTCATTTCACCACATCTTCATCAACAGCTCTATCCACCTCAGTTCAAGCACAGAAGTTGGCTGCATAGTTCAAGTAGGAAGTGCATGCAAAGTAAAGCTAAAGCCCTTTACTGCTGCATATTGCTACTGAACACCAACACTTGCAACTGTGGCAAAATTAACATGTAGCAATTATCTATAATCAGAAACAGGAAAACCATTTGCTTTTGTATGTATTATGCTTCCATATGCTTCTGGGCATAGAAGGAAAGCAATACTCAAGAATAGTTGACTGATGTGACTAGGAAAGAAAGGATGCATTCTTCTAATGCAATTCTCCCTTTCTCTTAAAAAAGAGTCAACATTATGAAAGATTATGTCAAGCTGTATACTTCTTAAGGTTACAAAAGCAGTATGAATTCCCTTCATTTTTCAGGCAATGGCTATACTCCATGGCAGCTGCAACTGTCAGACAAATGCTGTGTTACTGCACTAGGCAACTAAAAGTCAAGCGAATTTGTCCTTCAACATAAGTGAAGTTATTTAGCTTACACAATCTTTTTTGTTCTCTTGTTAACTAAAGGTTTGGTTTTTTTTAATATTTTCTACCTAAATGAGATACAATGCTAACATCCTTGGATAGCATCATTGCTATCAATTGCTTTCAGAAAAAGATTGCCATTAAAAAATTAAGATTATTATGCAAGACCTTGAATGAAGTAAAGCTTTTTCATTATTTTCAAGAGCATTTTCAGGAAGGTGTACTTCATTCTGTCTTTTTGAACAGCAGCTAGAGTTGCTTTCATTAAAAAGACATAATTACTATTTTAAGCAATACTTTTTAAGGATTTCTGCCATACCACCTCCATAAGATGGAATATGCTAAATAAGAAAACTGAAAGGAATGGAACAACGTATACAGTTTTACGATTATAAAATAAACATCACTGAATACAGGATAAATCTTGAGGGCAGAGAAGCAGCACACTATTTCTACAGTGAGCAATTCAATGTTCGTTAACGTAATAAAAGAATAATGATAAAAAGCACCTTAAAACCTTAAATATACTATATTAATGAGGTAAAAGGATAGCGTATTTCTGTTGTTTCTTTTTCAAAATATAAAATAAACATTAGAAATTCAGTGAAATTGTGTCCCACTCAAATCTGAGCCTTGGTTTAAAGAGTGATGCTAAACATGCCTCATTTGCCCTTTATCAATGTATTTGACCATACTAGCTTCAAGATGTGTAAGATTACTTCAGAAATAGCAGATAGGACACTGCATTTCTTTCATTTTCTACTGTTTATAAATACAGGGTTTTTTCATCTATTTGTACTTTGTTTATTCCCAATTTATTTTCAAGTAAAAACTAGCAATTCAAATTCTATAAAAAGTAATCTGACTGTAGATAACAGAACTAGAAAAAAAGCTCACTACCTGTTAATTTCTTCATCACAGCTCTACTCACATTAAGTGTCCCTATTGATTCTTCTACATACACACCCCATCCCCCCCCCCCCAAAGTAAACTTAATATTGCTTAATAAGAAATTCTCCTCTCATACTATACTAGGCTCAAGGATAAGGCACAGCATCCTTGTGCCAAACAGTTACTTTTACCAAATGACTGAAGCCTGATATGCAAGATCATCAGTTATTCTTATGGGACAACCCTAGCCAGGCATAACAGTACAAGAAAAAACCATATTTCTCAATTTACAATCTGTTACCATAATATGGATGCATTATGAATGGGCTATAGCTTTATAAGATAGCTTATTACTTATTCATTAGACCAAAGGGGATCTTCACAAAAACAATGCTCTGAAAGCTACTTTGATATTTACCCTGTCAGGCTCAATAGAAAGAAATAAATGTTAGTTCATGGGCAATTCAAGGAGTTAAGTTTCTCTTAAAAGATATTTCATTTTATGTAAGACTACCGATTTTGACACAGTACTTCACAAAAGTTTAATTTTACCTTTTCTTCATTTTTAACTAGACAAAGTGCAGTGTGCTAAAAATGTTTAAAATGTGTCTCAAAGAAGTGAGATTTAAGTCTTAAGCATGCCACCGTACAAAAGACTTGGCATCATCCCTTAGTAAGTAACTGTCTTACCTCACAGTGGAACTTAAACAAAGAAATCTACAGTTACTTTAAGCTTTCATTTGCTTCCCATGGAAAAGCATTTAGATGTTTTTGCTTAATGAATTGCCTTAAATTGGATAAAGCCAACCAAAGTGGATTATGATATTTGTTGTCCTTTACTGTGCAGAATATACTTAGCGATCAGAAACATCATTTATCTCCAAGACATTTCCCAGTGTTTTATCACATTATCACATTTCAGAACACAGTATTTCCTAACTCCTTGTGCTAAATTATATCAATGAAGTGCTTTCCTGCTGGAGATTCCATTTTATTTTCACAAATGCACAAAACCTGGCCACACTAAGAGTAATTGGTGACTAGCAAAAACACATAGTCCCTGCAGAACTATATCTGAATATTTTCCAAACACACATTAGAACCATGTTCAACAGGAGGTTAACCTCCTGTAACTATGTTTAACATAACATTAAGCCACTTTCGATTTAAAAAACATAAAATTAGAAGCTTTATAAGTAACAGTCACCAGGTTTATTACTAATATAATTTCACTGTATTTTATATTTGGAGAAACCACTGTCTTATTTTTAAATACAATACCTTTTTGGCATACTGAACAACTCCATCCAGAGGTTTTGTAGGTTTATCACACACAATCAAAACATAGCATCACATTGTAGTCATGGCAATGTACAAAGCTATTGGCTTATTTTACAGACAACATAATTACAGACCATTGTCAAACTAATATATAAGAACTTCTGGCAAAGTTATTAAATTGAACCATTTAAACAGATTGGTCTCCATGAAACTGCTGGCAATAAATTGAATAATTAAAGTATTAGTTTTGCAATTTATGCCTAACAACTCTGAAATAGTTTCCTTAGTTTCAGAAAAAGCAAAGAAAGGCCCTGGCATATTAGAGAGAAGCTGAAGGCCAAACAGTTTGAGATGAAAGAATCAGTTCAGTTATGCAACTGCAGAAATTATAGCATAGTTTTATAAATTTTTTTGCATTAGTGCTACAGTAAGTGTACTGTAAGCAGCAAGAGAGTAAGGAACCAGTGTTTTCAAGTGTTATACGTTCAATTTAAAAATACTGAATATAGTCTGTTACTAAGAATTTAAGTGCATTAAAGTATTTTCTGCAAAAACCACTATATATTAGATGTCTTCATAATAAGAATATGCTTTGAGAATATCGCAGCAGAAATCAAGATTCCGTTCATGCAAGCTGAAGAGTGTGGACAAGTGCTGTTTCACATACACTGGCATTCTCCAGGCTCAGCTTGCTAATTGCGTTAGGCTCTGAGCAAGTCTAACATACTGAAGGAATTAAGATCCACATAGAAAAAAACCTTGTAGTTGCCTTCTCTTTAAAACATGCATCATTACTGCAGCTTGTTATAAATCTCATTAGGGAACAGAAAGCTCCTTGCTTCCCATGAGGGGCTCTAACCTACCCCTCCTTCCATACAGGTCATTTTGGGCACTTGACATCCTCCTGTGTGGCAGCCACACTGTCCCCAAAGAAAAGAAGCATTTCATCCAGGCTTGGAGGCAAGTAAACAAGCAAAAAAAAAAGGCATAAAATCAACAGGCAGAAACTGGAGTACTAATACAAAGGCCACAGCTGCTCTGGATAAGGACCATTTCCCCAGGCCTGTGTGTACTTCTGACATTTCAGCACATGGATCATGGGATTAAATTCCCATTGTTGTTCAGAGACACAAGAAGCATTCCCTATATATTGTAGGGAATATTTGTTACCTAATAAAACACAGGATAACACAAGTTCAAGTCCCTTCCACTGCACAACATGTAAGACCTTGCCCTCTCCCTGGTTCCAACAACCCTCAGGCTTTTCAGTGTGAAAGTTTTCAAGTGTCCTGGTTATATTTAGAAAGAACCAATTCAAGAGAGATCATTTGAGAAGACATAGTTAAAGGAATGGAAAAGCAGGCAGTATCACTAGGCACACAATTAAAGAAACTAATCAACAGGCTACTCCTGAGTTCTTTTCCAGTGTTTTATGTTATTCAAGTGTTGGTGTTATATCATTTGCATTAAAAGACTATAATAATAGTGAAATTGGTTGTAGGGCTTATTTGTTTGTTAAACCAAAACATTTCCTGCTACTCAGTTTCAACTCATGATTCTAGTCCCAGTTTAGTAAAAATCAAGATAGCCATTTAAAAAAAAAAAACACAACCCTACAAACCAAACCAAGCAATCAAAAATACTCTATTTGTAACAGGAAGGGTAACAACACAGGTACAAATATGAAAAACATCAATCTAAACAATGCACACTAAAGAGCACATGCTCTTTAGTGCTAAAATCCTGCACTGAACAGATGCTACAATCCTGCCACTTAAATCATTGGTGAAGAACAAACCCAGAGCAGACAAGCTCACAGTTCATTAAGTCAGTACTGTAAAAACCACCAGTCTCATTAACATTAAACCTGTAACTCCCACCTTTTTACAAGTGCCAGAGACAGACTGCATACAGACAGATTTCACTGCATGTTGCTTTATCAAACCAGTTACATTTCTAATACCTTTTATTACTAGTACCTGTGAAAATAGATATTTATTTTTTTTCCTAGGTTAGACTATGGAAGTAAAAACTACTCTCCAGACAAATAAAACAAGCTACTTTATGGAAAAATCAATTTGCCCTGATATGAACCTGAGTATACAACATCACATTGGAGGCTTACACTCGAATTCAGGTTTGGTTTTCTAATCCTTTCAGAAGCTGAATCTCATTTTGAAATCTATATACGCCGTAGTACTGACAACAGCTTTTCCTTTCCATCCTTCTCCATTCATATATTCCCTAGTCTGAGCTGCTCTGTAATTTTATGTTCATACAATAAGTCTAATTTCAATTTCCAAAATTTCATAGCAAGAAATGCAGCATTTTGTCAAAAGAGGGGATTCTATATACAAAGAAAAAACTTGAAGGCATAAGAATGTCTGCCCTCCTTTCCCAACAGCCAAACATAACAGCTTGATTTAAAAAAAAAGTCTGACCTACCAGAAATAAAGTGGCATACTTGTAGTATATAATCAAACAGATTTGTAAGATGATTGCTATTTTTGGATGAGAAGTCAGTTTTAATTAGAGTGCCCTAAATTTAGGGCCTCAAATTACAGACAGAGTTTTATGGTCCTCTTCCCAATAGGTTTCCAGCACTTGTCTTTGACTACACTAATGACTATGCCCTGTAACGTACGAGGAAATTCAGCTGACCTCTTTAAATTGTGATGAAATTGCCTCATCGAGATTGAAAGAGCCTTCACCTCTTCTAAAGCAGTTTATTCACTAAATATAGGTTTTGAACCTTAATTCTTCCATTTTAAATTAAATCCACTAAATTAACACTGAGCATGTCTCTGCAAACACTTCAGTAATGATAGTGCAGATGAGATGTGTTGACTTTCAATTTGAAAGTTATTCTGAGTGGAATCCCTGAACGACAGAGTATCCATGGATACCCAGGGCCACCATCTCCCTCCCTACCTAAGTAAACTCTTAAAAGTTACATCTTGCTCATTTAATTATTACAAAGCCTCATAACAAGCCATATTATCATGGTAGAGGAAAACTGGCAAGTTAGAGTTGAAAGCTAAACTAGAGGCACACCAGACTGCAAGCAGCATTGCTGCTTGTAGCAGCAATTAATTACTTGTTTAAATGCAGAACAAGCTAGTTTACAAGGCAGATAAATAAATTGCTTTACAAATACGTTTTTGTCACCAGAATTAATGAAAAGAACTGTAGTTATTAAAGAGAATCATAAACGATGCAGATACTACTAGTGTCCATCAACATGGTAACAGCTGCATTAAGCTTAGGAACGGACAGGAACATACCATCAATTTCAAAATAGTTTTCAGTATGAAGAACAGGGGAACTTGTTATTTGATGCTTTAAAAGATCACAACTTGGGGGATGGCTGTTCATAATTTTAAAGAATTAACTCTTGACAAATACAAGCATATTCCTCAGTTGAGAGAGCTATTAAAACTAATTAATTTGAAAAAATAAAAAATAGAATTCCACTTACAAAAGTAAAGTATCTGGTGGTTAACTGCACCAGACCACAAAATGAGTATTACTTTTTCTGACATAAAATCTGACAGGAAGTTTCTCCATTACTTAGATGTTGACAGAAATAGAATTGCTCAAATTGTCATCCATGATTCATCTCAAGAATATTCTCCTAGGAAGGGTGACTATGTTGAAAGTGACATCTCCAGCTTGGAAATACATTGGAAACTATTTTCTACAAAAGTCTCCAGAGCAGTATTATGCATAGCAGCTCTATAAAGCTTCCATCCTTCAAACCAAATGAGGTTAAAAGGTAAAAAAAAAACCTGTCTAGATTAGCTCTATTTACCACTCGGTGTTACTCTTTGCTTGGCTTTGACAGACACTCTTCAGCCTGTTCAACACCCATACTACCAGTTTAAACTTGTGATACTCTCATGCATTGACTTTTCATTATGGTCACCTCTTAGCACTTGATCACTAAAGCCAGAATAAGTCTAACAAAAATCTTTAGCTTGTCCAAGTTTCTTTTCCATCTATTTCCAAGATATCTAAAACATACCCAAGAGAAACGGTGATATTTGAATTAATACCTTCACATCCAACTCAGGTTTACCATGGTATAATCACCCTCCCTTGTAAAAGTTTCCATTATAAGTAAGATTAAAGTCTTGCCAGCTAACAAAACATCAGACACAGTGTATTCTCACCTGTGAGAGAAAGGGCAATTCCTATCTCACAATATTTATTTTTTTTTGCTTATTTTATCAAAAAAAAATTACAGAGAACAACCTGTTTTACAGAACACATGTTTGTCAGGACAAATATTTGAGGACTGCAATCAGAAACACTCTTCTTATAGTAAGGGATCTCATGAATATTGGGCAGCATGTGTATCTCCACCTGGACATGGAATGTACATATGAACCAATTCACACAGATAACTTTTCCACTGATACTGATTATTCTCCCTTTTGATTATTAGCTAATAAAGGAAATTCTACTACAGTTAAAAAAAATTAAACCCATTTGAATTTTTAACTAAAATTTATATGCTTTCCCAAGTGCAGATTTCATATTTTGTTCTTTTAAGTCAACTAGTTGTTGTGGTTTTGACTGAATAGAAAATTAGTTCTGTTTTACCTCAAACCAGGACATTAGTCTTTGTCAAAAGATCACTTTAAAGAAAAGCCGAATTCAGCCCTCAACTAAAACTTTAATGAACTGAACATCACAATATTGCCACAGTTATTGCACATGTACATACAATGAACAGTGATGCAGAGAAAACCGTTTAGATTCTAAATTATGAGCTAGGACTAAGCTTGAATGTACAGGGAGCTGCCACTAATGCAGTGAATTGCAAGATCAACATGTTAAAATAAAAGAAACATTAAAAAGCTTGTCACGCTTTATGTAACTAGGCATCAGGTATCTTTAGCTTGCATTAATGTAAGTTGCAACCAAGTACAGTGTCATGGCATCATTCTAGATCAGGGAGGAATAAAAATTCCTATCCCAGGAGATCATAGATATGATTATTATTAATTCAGTTTCCTCAAGTCATTCTTGTAAATAATGCATTTCCAGGTTGAAGGTTTTCTGGATTTTTTTCTGGTTCATTGGTTTTGGTGGTTTTTTGCTTGTTTGTTTTTTAAATTTATCTTTACATGGTAAATCATGCCTGATCTAGTAGACAGTTTTCCCAAGACAAGAAATTATGGGATAATTTATAATCCCATAATTACAAATATTATCACCTATCAAAACCTAAAGACCACTAGATCACAACCATGTTTCAATGCTTCATAATGAAAGAAATAAATTTACCTCAAAGTTCTAACAGCAGAAAGATCAAAACTGCTATAAATAAACTACAATCTAACTTGTCATCTAGTACGACTATAGCTCTTCCTAGGATGCAGAGATGCTGTACAACACATTTTGAAAAAAGATAAAGCTATTAAGAAAGAAAATATTGTAGTTTAGAAATTATTCTGGAAGATACAATTAAAAAAAAATTCCCCCATATCTTTTGATTAGGTTTTTTTTACTGCTCTAGTAAATCAATGAGGATTGTAAATTATCATTAGGAAAGTAAATAGATTAAACTCATGTAATAATGGAAAAAATAACACTACTTGTGCAATTTTTCTACAGTATCCTTCACCATGCAAAAACATTAAGTTACAGTAAAAAATGTGATAGAATTTTTTTTTTTTTTACTTGGGATTATGAGAAGAACTTCTTAAATAATTAAAGTTTTCTGAAATCACTCCTGTTTATCTACTAAATAGTTCCTTCTACTCTCCCCTCATTTCCTACGGCATTGGAGGAATTATTCCTGGGGACTTTCATAGACTTGGGACTGACCAGGGTTGGGTTTTGTTGTATTTTTTTCATGTCTTGTTTTTAAAATTACAAGACTATAAACTAAATGGTGGGTCCAGTGCATGAGGGTAGAGAAGACTTGCATTAAGCATATAAGCAATTCTATTTGAGGGCTACACAGACACTCAAGCACATAAATATGCACTTACTGTCCTAGAACACACACATCAATTGATGGCAAAGTAGGTTTTTTCTTCTATACAATAAAGAATTTTTTAAAGAATCTTGATGTAGTACATTCCTGGTGCTAGCATTTATTAGAAAAATAGAAAGTCTTGTTTAGCCAAATTATTTTCTGTCAGACCAGACTATCAAACAATTAGAACTTCACAATACTTAGCAAGGACCATTGTTTAAAGTTGAATGGGACAAACCAAAAGACAAAAGAACTCTAATATCTGATCAAGAACCAAGAGAGGTTTCTTTAGCTTTTTGAGGGGAGGGGTTCTTTGCAGACAAACACAAGTGGACACAGACCCACAACCCATGGGTTACGTCTGAACTAAAGATATATGACCAGTATTAACATAATGGTCAAAGAAGGACAGCAGCAAGGGCTGAGAAAAAGCAAACGGATATGCAAGTAGTACAACAAGCCAGAAAACTACCCAAAAGGCAAAGACAAGACTTCAGTGAAAAACAAATACACTTGAGGAAAAAACAAACAGCATTAAAGAAGGCTAAAATAATACTGGATCTCCTCTTACTCCAAGGAGTACTTTGTAGAGAAGTCGTTTTCTTACAGCCTCAGGTGGGTCTAAACACTTAGATCCTATAAATACAGAGGTCCTATAGCCTGGAAAGAGAAAGCATCCAATACACCACTTAGGTCCAGAGGAGCTGTAAGGAATCCCCAAGATACTGAATACATTTCCAGATGCACTACAGGGCATGCAGGCTTTGGTTTCTCATTTATCAGCCAGAGAACAGTTGGGTGTTACCTGCAGCTGCTGGTTTTGTTATGCGAAGGAGGTACAAGGGACACAGTGATGGAAGGTTTTTGCATTTCATTTTCTTCCTCCCCTTGCTACAGTTCTCCCCCCAACCCCAATATCTCTCAAGGTCAGAGAGGACATACCTGTTTGATTAAGAGCATGAAATTATGGAAGTCTGCACTTTCACAGTACTGAACAATTAACTAGGATATTTGCCTCAAGAAATTCATTAAAGCAGTACATGAAATCTGCACTGTAGGCATCAGAGCCCCACAAGTAAATCTGCTGATGTTGAGAGACAGCCCATCACATAGGCCATGTAGCCATGAAGCAAAGCACGGAGTTTGAGATGCAGAATACTGGGGATTTGTTGCTATTGTTATTTTAAAGCAAAGAGAATTGCTTTTCCTCTTTTCTTCCCCTTCCCTCATCTTTTAGAAAACTAAAGTTTTAAACAAAGCCTTGTAATGCTCCTGTATTACTTTCATAGTGTATACCATAGCAATTGGGAAGATAAAAATAATTAAAAGTAAGCGACTTTCTTTAAGCTCACCTAACAATGCCCTGAAGGAGTCAAAATCTCCTCCTTAAAAAGTCCTTGTCTTGATTTTTCCAACAACTTTAGGTATCCACAGAGTATAGGAGCAATATGGAGAGCTGGAGCAGCAAGGGGATTCTGTAGGAATAGGCACAAGGAAACAGAAGGTGGAAAATACAACGTAGTAGACAGATGCTCTGGCAGCAATGGGCAACAACCATCCTGGTTAGCTCACATGAGCATCCCAGATGGGTACCCACAGGAGATTAAGGAGCATTCTTTTGAGGGGATAAAACTAAGACATTCACCAGCTTTTTGCTGTTTACCCTCCTACTTCCTCACTTCCCTCCCCATTCCTCACCAGTCTCTCCCAGGAGATCTTCACAGGTCCCTAAGGCCAGCCTAAAAGTAGTAGAGCCATTTCTTCACCTTTGCTATATACAACCCTGCCCACAAATGCTGCTTATTCACACTATGTGCAAGAACTCCTACTGAAGTAAAAAATAAAGACGTGTCCAAATACAAATCATATGCATGGGAATTTCAGCTGGAGACTGAAACAAAAGGGAATTGAAGTTGATAGCAGGGATTTTCACAGAAGTGGGCAAAGTGAGAGAAGGGAAGAAGCAGCTTGACTAGAAATAAGAAAAAAAACCCAAACTTGTCTTGACTGCCACCCAGCTTGCTGACTACAAGAATAACTGAGCATTTCTGGGTATACTGCAAGGCACTTCCTCAGAAAGTAAATCGGGTCCCAATCCCCAAAATCTCATTGCTGATATGAATAGATGAGGTGACTTTTAAACACCACCTATAATGCAGTTGTGTTTGTACCCATAAGTAAACTGAGGCTAAACCAGGGATAAATAAAGATGCTGAATTTCAGCACACTGTAGGCAAAGAGTAAAGCTGAAAGAAAAAAATGTACAGGGATAAAGAAATGCAGAAAAAGCTACAGACAGGAATTTGAAATTGTTCAAAAGATACATTCAACTCCCCTTCTGACAAGTATTCTAGAAATAAAGGTACTAACACTGAGAGAAGGCCAATGTAGATAAACAGCAGAGGGTTAAGAGTTAGGCATAGCCTAAAAATATTGGGTATACAAGAAAAAATACAGAGTAAGGAGATTGGAAAATGACAGTTGAAAAGTTAGATTACAATAGTATACTTGTCCAACATGTTCTGAAAATAGAGATCTTTTCAAAGTACTTTAAGTACAGCAAGTTAGAAAGAAAGGATATATGAAACTAAGGTTCAAAGGATGGCAAAGGTAGCTTTAGCAGAAGAGGTAAACCCACTTATTTCCCATCTCAAAAAGGATTCCATTCAAGTTTAATTGGCATGTGCAGATTGAGGGCTATGAAATACTCCAATACTACTCATTTTCAGTGGCTTCCCTTCAATTTATTATATTGTGATTGCACAAACACACACAGCCCTTATTGAGTGACAAGCTCCAAACGCCAAACTGTTGAACCATATTTTTGACATTTGCCAGAAGTATTTCTGGAAAGGACAATATAATTAGTTATGGACTTAATTTAATCCTGCCCAGATAATGATAATGTCATGGTAATGACCTTCAGTGATATCTGTCAGCTCTTCGGCAGTATCACTAGTTTGCTATTTGCCATCAGCTTAGCTCTCCCCTGTTTTCACCTTGAGTGGAACCAACCTGTATGATGTGATATATTGGCCTAGAGCAACAGCACATAGTTATCAGATTTGTTTATTGTATTAATTTATTTTTTATTTGGAGTAAAAACTTTATAACTTCCTAAATAAAACCAAGTTATCCTTTCAATATCATCAAAAAAGTCAAAGCAAATCACATCAGCTTCTTAAATGTAGTTTATTACTGTTTTTTATTAACCTCTACCAGATTGCAGAAGGAACAGATGTACTGGCTCTCCTCTACTAAGTTGTTTTGGTTGTTTTTTAAAGCCTAAAATTTGTATAAAGTCAAGAAATTGTACATCTCTCCTTAAATGCTCTATTTTCTGATGCTCACCAGGGCAGTTCAAAGAAAACATCAGAGCATTACAACGTATTTTTATTAATAAGATACATGACATCCTCTAATGGTGAAGGGAGAGTACTTATTTGATGAAAAAAGACCTCTTATTTGTGAAAACTAAGCACCCAGACCTAATGCTGAAGAGCAAACTGGGTAAATCCTGATCTCCTGCAGACACTAAGTAGTATTTTCAAATATTTCCACTTCTTGTCCATCTTTGTAAACTTTCTGAGAAGTCCAATACAGCTACTTAAGAACTTGGAGTTCGTCTCCAAGTTAAGAGCTGCTTATAACAAAGTCCTTGCAAGGATTTGGATCTGCACTCAAAGGCAGTCCTAAGTGTGCCAATACAAAGGTTTCTGATCCTTGACAAGGTTTCTTTAGCTTTAGTATGGTGAACTTGCATTCTAAATTAGATCTCAAATGCTTCTGAAGCACTCACCTTTTCTCCTTGGGCAGCTTTAAAGCTTACCTGTCAGAGCATCCACTGAAGGAAGGTTGCAGACACAAGCAACACACATGCACTTAAAATTCACGTTTGTGAAACTTCCCATTTTTGCGTGATTTGACTAGATGCTTTGACTACCTGGCTAATGCTCTATCCTACTTGTCTGTTAACAGGCAGGCTCAGATGTGTAGCTTTCATTGCTGTACAAAATAATTAGACAAGTGCACATCCCATCCTATCCCAAATAGTTGACACATTTCCTTTGAGCTGTCACCACTCCAACACTTCTTAAAAGCTTACTGCTGTATGCTTCTATGGCAGAGGCTCACAACATAGAAGTTGCTAGTATTTTTGGACAGTTATCTATAGGTAATAAGCACTGACAGTCTAGTATTACTTTTCCTTTTCAGGCTAGCATAGGATTCAGACAGAGTAGATGCTGAAGAAGTTTACTTTTCTCCTAAGCAGCAGCAGTACCCCAAATCACGCGCAAGACAAGGATATACCATCTACCATCCAGATTTCTACACACTGGAGGAAACAATGCTACTTTCATAAAGAAAGAAAAAAGCCAAGTAATTTTGGACAGATGTGAAAGAATCACTGATAAGTCATTTCTTGGCTTTGCAGCAATTTACTCATAGTATTGAGTCAACTGACGGACAGGCACTTAGTGCTCTTTAATTATAAACATAGAAGAACCTGAGATCCTCTAGGTTGAGTGTGCAGCTCTCTAAAGAATTTGTTTTCTAGGGCAGAGTATGATCCTGGCTGAACCTTGGACTCTGCTTCTTGAAACTTGTGTCACTTCTTTGAGGAAGAGGACTTCCTAGAGTCTTTGCGCTTTAAAAGAATCAAACACATTTTTACTTCAGAAAAAAAACACAAAGCACATACAATGATTTAATAGTGTTTATCTGTGCAGTTTTTACCTTCAGTGTTTTATTTCTTGGATGTTTTAATGTGTAACTTTGTTGTCACACTGCCTAAGAAGCTTAGACTATAAACTAAACTGAATTATTTACCAATATGACCCTCTCTTGACTTTGCTAAGAAAAAGTACCTACCTATGAGAAGTTGATAAAAAAAAACCTAGAAAACTAGATTTTGTTCCTATTTTTAGGGGAGATGAGGTATTTTAAATGTCAGTTCAGAAAGGCAGAAAAGCAACCATTCAAGTAAGCAGACTAACCTGTCCATCCTGGCTTGAGGTAAAACAGAATCAAATTTCTGTTCAGTAATTTTACTTCTCTGTTAAGCCTCTTCTAACTCTCTGAAATTAACAGCGTATTTTTCAGACACTGTCCACTCCCAGACTAGTAAAACCCAACTGTTCCTAATTTATGCCCAGGAATGACATGCAGAGAGGCTCTTGCTCATACTTATTGCTAACTTTGTTATTTGCCCTGTTGGAAGGTTGGGAGTGGAAAAGCATAGAGGGGTCACACCTGCAGGGAGGAGGGGACAGGACAGGTGACCCCAAACTGATCAACAGGGTATTCCATCCCATCTGCTCAGTATAAAAGCTAAGGGATCAAAGAGTCAGCCCTCTTTCTTCAATGGCAAATGGCCAAGGAGGACCCTGTCTGTCTGCCTTTGATCCAAATCCACATTCCTGAATCAAGATCCAGAATCCAGTTCTTATCTCTTGATGATCTCTCTGGGAGAGAGAGATCTGCTGATCTCTTGCTGAGCCTACTCTGGGACTTTCCCAGTGCCTGTCAGTGACATGATCTTCATCCTGGAAGCTTGATACTGACTTTGTATATATTGTTTATATTTAATTATTTTTTTATATTATATTTTATTATATATTATATATTTTTAATATATTATTTTATATTATCTTTTTAAATTATTTTATATTTCTTCTAAACTGTTTATGTTTTTAGACTCATAAGTCTCTTTCTCTCTCAGCCTTCTCTCCCTGAAGGGATAGAAAGCATCTATCATTTGTATTAGTGGCCAGCCCAAACTACAACACTGTCTCCAGATAACGTTTCATTCATATATTTTCAGGTACCTGCACAAGTATTTCCAGTTTCAATTACCTAACCAGAAAAGTGTTCCTTTTAAATCCTGCCTGCTCCATCTTAAAACACAGTACATCATCCTGAATCTGACTTCTTAACATAAAGATGTCTTTTCAACCAGGATGGGAAACATATTGTGTTAACACATTTTTAATCAGCTATTGACAAATAGAAAACAAAAAAGAACACAGCAGATTTTTTTCTGCTCATCTTTTTTCCATATTCCTCATCCTCAAAGAGGATGCCTTGGAATCTCTCCAGACCCAACTACTACGCCAGCTCTTGACACAGTACTAACGTAAAAAGCTGGAAAAAAAAAAAAAAAGACATCAGTCCTATGGTGCTTCAATTCACACACCTCACAAACTCATTCTAGTCTTCTGATAGGTAGCTCTGTACTGTTCTGGTCATCCTACCATTAAAAAAAAAAATATTACAGAAATCATGATGCTACTATGGAAGACAATCAAGCCAATACAAAGACTGAACAATCAGAGTTAAAGTTGACAGAAAGAATAGGTCCATTCTCTGAAAGAGCACAAATTGGAAGCGGACTTCACTGAGTTCTGCTTCTGATGGGAATAAATAAGAGCACTACAGCAGGAGTAGAGCCAAAGATAATCTGAGACACATTGAATTTTAAGGGTTTTCATTTTTCATAGTCAAGTTCACATAACTACTAGCTTTAAAAAAAAACAACACACCACTACACCGTCAAAAACTAACAAAGGCACACACATGAATTCTTAACACTTACCTGTTTAAATAATAGCCAATTTAAACACAGGGAGTGGGGGAGAATATTTCTAAAAGAGATAGGAAATGAGAAGCATATCCTTTTGTTACCCAGAATTGATACAGAGAACACAAATTATTAACTACTGCACTGTTAAAGTTAATTCTTTATCCCTATGGATGACCAAAATTTCTCCCCAGACCAAGAATCCTTTCTGACTCGTTTCTTCTAGGAGACTAGGAAAAGCCTAAGATCAAGGAGTAGGAAAAAAACCACACCACCAGGCATGGCATTTACAACCATTGGCAACTAAATGTTTGCCCCCTTCAACAAAAACACACACTACTCTACTGAACTTCCCAGGACACAGGAATACACAAAATTCAGGCTCACTTCTGATATTAGCACTGAAGAACCGGGGACTATGAAATAGCACTTAAGGGTAGCACCTCTGCCTTCCCTGATAACAACAGATGCAATGCCAACTCTTCTCCCAGCTCTACTCGTCTCCCTTTCTTGGTCACTTACCTGAGCAGCAACTATCACTTTCACCTAGACAGCTCTGAAGTTTTGATACCTCCCAAAGGGCAGTGAGCAGCAGTGGGGACAGAGGGATCACAGAATTAGAAGCTATGAAAGTTATTGCTGTATTGTGTCCATAATTCACTGATTCCCCATCTAATAACCTTTTCGCTATATAAAAGCACAAAGCTTGGAAAAAAAAAAAAAGAGTTGGTTAAATGCTGGAACAGATGCCTCAGCCATAAGCAACCCTCATCTCAGCCCTTACCCAAGTGGAGAGGGTACTAGTCAGGCTTGCTAGCGTTTCTGGCTACAATAATTACAGGATGACACCAGCAGGCTGGTGACAGCACTATATCCTAATATGCGCAATGTACAGAGATGGCAATGGAAAGAAGGAAATCAGTATGCCACCTACTTCTTTGACCTCAGCTCATCACCAGTTATGACTGTCTCTAGCCCTGAGCCAGTACAAGATTTTTAAAGGGTTAAAAGAGAAAGGGAAGAGTATGTGTAGTCTTTTGTTCTTGCATCCTTGAGCTGGCACTTGCTGTCATTGACCAGTGGTTAATTCTTTGAGATCTCAGATGTATTACCCAGCTTCCCTATGGTCCAAGGAGATATTTTCAAGTCTTCAGGGATACTAAAAACAATTCAACAAGCTATTAAATAAAATACTACTAAACATAAATAAATAAGCACTCTAAAATTAAAGATAAAGCCTAAAAATTATTCCTACTTGTATCACAGCTGGGCTAGTCATTATGAGGCAGCTGGCAGCTGAGAGGCATGCCAACATCAATCTATCAATCTCTGTTTTGCTATATTAATACAAATCACAGGTCTCGTGACTTGGATTTCCTATACGCAAATAAAGGGGTTTCAAACTGCCTGTTATTTAGCAAATAGGCAACCTACTGCCTTTAGTTAATGTTACATACTGCCTTTCTGACTGAGGGGCTATGTCATCTGCAATTCTTTTTTGATCACACTGAAAAATAAAAATCAGCCGAGATATTTTGATTCACTTTGGGTGAGAATTCTGGCAAGCAGATTGAAGGGTCAAAGCTATCTCTTGTGTGTCCAGATGCCCAAAGCAATTCGTAACTTGCTACTCAGGCCCAACAAGGGAAGATCAACCACCCTGAAACACTCATTAGAACAATCTGCAATGCCCAAGAGCCAAGATACCTCACAAACATCCCAGTTTAAGACATGCACAGGGGTAACTGCGTCATTTTTCTCAAGTAAGCACTCACTAGCCTCAAGTTCTGTTTATTCCCGGATCTTGATTTGGAAACTCAGTCCATATCAAGAGTCTTGAAGGAAAATTAACAACATGGCAGAAGTCTCTGCAAGACAATCAGAGAACCACACTTTTTGGTGCTTACTGAAATTCTTGGTAAGGCTTTTCAGCTGTAGCTTTTCTAAAGGCCATTAACAGCAACACTAGGAAAGTTGAAAAGCAAGCCACATAAGAAGCAACACAGCTAATAAATGATTCTTGATCTACAGCTCTTCCTGAAGCTTAATGCTGGGTGTAAATCTTGGGCAATACTGTTTTAACAAAGGCAAGGCTGTATTGATGCAAAACCTGTGGAAGTACTGCACTGTAAGAAGTCTTCTACTCTCATGCTCACTAATGCAATTATGTGGTGCACATTAGGCACTGTGAAACACACAGTAAAGCTATACTGTCCTAACATAATATGATTACAGAGTACTTAATGGCAAGACACATCACTAACATACCATTATAGATCTATTTCTCAGAGTGGCTCATTTTTAGACTGCTGATGTCCCATGTCTGCTGTAGCAGTATGAGAAAGAGACCAGTTTTGAAAGTACCTTTGATGCTTTTTCAGAAAACAGCTCACATTAAGTGCCTCTTCTCTACAAAATATGTTCCTGCTTATGACATTCATCTCAGAGCTGCAAATAACCACACGCTGATCCAACAGGCCAAAAAAGTAGTTTTAAGGATTGAAACTTTTTCTTTTAGGCCAATTACCCTTTAATTTCTTTGCTACAGTTTGGGTCCTCATCCCTGACTAAGAAATACATGCAAGGGATGCTTTCTGTCTCTGTGCTGATCAAACAAACTTGTTTTCTTCTTCTATGTGAACCTGTCAAAGCCAAGCAACACAAATACTGCAAATCAGTTCCCACTCTGTGTAGGTGGGATGATACTCACCAACATCTCATTTCTAGGTCCAGTGCTACAGGAAGACTATTTTGGACAAAACCACTGAAACAAAATGAAAAAACAGAGAACTAAGCTTTACTGCTGGCACAGAACCTACTATCTCTGCCTCAGGCTCATTCAACATTAAGCAAAACTCATCTGGCAGGCAGTCAGATGGCATGGCTGAGGCATTAATTTACTAATAGAAAGGAAGTCACTGCACAGAGCTTTCTTGCGGTTGCTTCTATGTGGTAATTGCACCAGAAAAATAGTTTGTATCTGCATTATTTTTTAATGACTCCAGCTCTTACTAGTATTATGTTTCTGATATTCTTGCTATTATCTCTAAAGCAAAAATATTACTGTGTAGGTAAAAGGACCCTTTGATGGATCCACATTATATTTCTAGTTCCTTTAGAGACTTTGTGTGGCCTTTGGCAAATCAATTTACTCTCTCATCTATCAGGTAAGGTAGTAATAGCACAGTAGCTCCCAAAGGTGTTCTGTGTTCCCCTAAATTCTGAATAAAAGTGCTTCATAAATATTAACATCATTCAACAAAAGTGCATGAAACAACTTAGTGATGTAAGTGGATCTTATTCAGCACCTGGAAGAACAAACTAGCCCTGCCCCTGCAGAAAGCCAGGCAGAGTCACCAGGGATGGGCCAAGCAGCCCACTTCCTTGCCAGTGGGTCTGCACAGGATCCTGAGATGCAGAGGACAAGAGCAATGACTTTCTTGTCCCCCCCAAGGCTAAGATGCTCAAGAGGTGGGTATACAACACCCAAGATGAACATGGACGCTCTCTGAAGAGAGGCAGGAGGGCATGACCATCGATGAGAGACAGGAGAGATGGGCGTTTGCTCCACTGGACTGAAAAAGAGACAGACTAAGGAGCTTAACACAAGGCTAGATATTAATTGTCCTACCTGTCAGCTCTCAGGTGGCCTTTATTAATGATCACTGATATCAAAGTTTATTCCCCAAGCCTCATCAAGATGATATGAATAAACAAAGCTGGAGAATTACTAGTGTTTCAATAGAGATATAATGCTGTGATACAAAACCCCCACTTGAGGGGTGGTGGTTAATGATAGATAATTATCGACTAGAGGTTTTCATGCTTTCCTTCAAAGAGCTTAAAATCAAAGTTCACTTTCTCAATACTAGTAACCACATGGCAAACAATTAAAGTTATCTCTCAATCTAGCTAAAAACAGTATCAGAGATTTGCTGTATATTGCATCCTAGATATTTTGCTGAAAATACACATTTAAATATTGATAAAATGCAGAATTTATCTTTTTTGCTTTTATGGTTTCTTTTGTGCTTCACTGACCTCACTGCAGTCTACTGATTGTGTTCACAGTACTCATCAGTAAATACTCACCACAGCCCAAAGTAAGCAAGACTTATTTTACAAGAGGAAAAACATTCAGTTTTTTAAAGAAACAATGCTACTTCTGACATCTTGCAAAGCATGCAGGAGAAACTGGATTTTCTGTCATTCTGCAAGGACAATGTGTGCTGCCCACATCATCATATTCACCACTGATGTGTCATCTTGATAGAAATCCTCATTGTCAGTAACATGGACTTGAGGGCACAGTCTTTTCTTTATGGAGCTTCTATTGATAAGTAATTAATTATGAAGAGCAGAACATTTCTCACAAAACATAAATTAAGCAAAAAAACTACCTCAAGAGAAGAGTGACACAATGATTCACACACACAACAGGTCTCAGCTACTGTGCTTTGATTCAGTAGATCATTTTCAAGCTCTTAAATGCCTGGGTTTGTTTACAATTGTATTACAACTACATAACTTTTATAAGACAATAAAATATAAAGCTAGAATGAGGCTGATCACACCTGCAGCCCTGCTCATGCCACTGAATCCATCACAACTGAACACTTACTTGGCAACATCCATTAGTATATTCGCTATACTGTGGATTCTCACCCTAAATTCATTAAAATAAATCTTAAATTAGGTATTATCTATGAATTGCTCCAATATACCCCCAAACATTACAAAGTGCTATGAGCATATTCAAAATTAAGTTCTCAGTTCTTCTGGGTTAAGTAGCACAGAGTCATTATTCTGAGATGTTTCAAATACTGAAACAAATTTCTGAAGTGCGGAAGAAAAAAATTTAAAAGCTCCTTCCCATGACTACACTTTGTCAACATCAATTTCATTTGTACTTTAAAGGCAACAACACTACACTCCCACTCATTCCAGGGCACGGGAGGCAACAGGAAAAAAGATCAAATAGATGTGAAATCAAGCTTAATAGGGAAAAAAAGAAAGTCACAAACCAAAAAGGTTATGTTTATTAGAGGCAGTATGATTTGGGGATGGGTAGAGTTGGGAGGAAAGCAAGCAAGGAGCTTACAAAACCCCCAGCTGTCACAGGGCTGCTGGGCTGAATGACAGCCGAGGCTTGCTATCATTTTCTTGGAGGTTTTCCTTCATGTAAACGAGTAGGCCAGTTATACAGTTAGTAAATATAAAAACATTAATTCCAGTAGAAAACTTTATTTCACTCTTAATCCAGTCATTTCCTCTGTGGCTGAGATTAGACTCCAGAGGTACACTAATAGGTAATTGGGAGGGACAGACTACAGAAAACCTTTGACAAGAAAAGTCCCATAACTGAGCCATAACAAGTTTCAGTTGTTTGTACACAGTGTTAGAACTTCGTGCTCCACATAGATGTCACTCCTGATTATAACTTATTCAAAGGGCTAGAGTAATATAAAGTACTTTCTGAAAGAAAATCCAACTACAACACATCGCATGACCTTCTGAGACCAACACCATTCTCTGCTGGGACAGATCTACTCCAGTTGAGATCATAGTCTTGAGAGAAACATCAGTTTCATCGGTTTTGTAGACCAGAAAGGACCATTGCCAAACTAATTCAAAGTGAAGTTCTACAGAGGGTTAGGGCAGAAGCAGCTACTTTGGGGCTTTCAGTTTAATAATTCCCTTTAACAATATTTTAAACTCTCCTCATCTCGATCCTACCACTGAGATCCCATACTGTCTGCACAAAAATCAGGAGCAGACACGTAACTCTAACTGCAGTTAGAAGAGTCTAATGGATGTGCTTCAAACCAGAAATACGTAATCTAGCAATCAAATGCAAGTGAAAAGGCCATCACTACCAGCCAGCCTGAGAACAAGTACCATCACTCAGGGCAAGCAGCAGCACAGCAACAAGCCACCACATATAAAAGTGCATTATAGGTAGTGCTAAATGAGAGAGGAAGCAAGCATTTCATGAACAGGGATTTGTGGAGAGAATTTACAGCACAGATGGTAAATCAAAAGGGATCCCCCCATTAGTCTCCTGTGAGTCAGGGTTTCAGGGAAATGAGCATTTGAGAAACCAGGTTTACAGAAAGACGTACAGGACATGAACCTTGAAAAAGCATCCTCTTACCAAAATTTATAGCCTAGAGAATTTCACTAGGTTGTAAATTACATTCCTCATGAGAGATTCAGTCGTGCAGATGCGTATGCAAGATTGAGAGAGTCACAATGCAAATATACTCCTGTGTACGTACACTAACTTAGGATATGTGCCCCATTGAGTTTGAAGATTTGAAATATGCTGCTGCAAAGCTTCTGAGGTCTACAATCCCATTAGTGCTTCAGGAAAAGCTTGCAAGCCAGAAACTTATATATTATCCAATCATTTTATAGAATACATTTTTCTCTTCCTTAAATAAGCATCTTCCAGTCTTACTGTCATATTATAAGATATATGCATCTGTTTTGAATAGCTATTTCATAAAGCCATTCCTTGTAAACATACTGATATTCTTTGCATCACATTAAATATTTAAATAACTTGTTATGCAAAAGCATTTAAAAGAAATCTTTCTAAAGTTAATAGATTTTTCCGTATCTTTTCTTCTTAACCTCTTCCAGCAAGAGGTATTAAAATTGAACTGCTTACACCACCATAATGGAGTACATACCTTGTAAGGGAATGCACATAAGTGGATAATGGAGCTGAAAGACAAAACTGTAACACAGACCCAAGACTGGGAAATTCTCCTTTGCTATACTAATGATCTTTATTCTTACACCACCTCTGGACTATATAGGCTATATCTGGCCATCAATCAATATCTGAACTGCACTCACATAGGCCTGTAGATAGAAGAGGGCTCCATCTCATCACTGCCAGAAGCCACGCTATGTGGGTTTAGTGTACAGATAACTGGGTTATAAGTAATGGTACAAAGTGACAAGAATCTGAAACAAGTTCTGATTTAAAGAAGACAACAAAAATTCAAGTCTACAACACAGAACTTTCATACCAACACAGAGCCCTGCTACAACCCAGTAGCCATCATGGATGTTGGAGAAGAATTTAAGCTCAAGTACTTGGGTCCCCTTTTAGTAGCTTCCATCAGAGAACGGGCAAGGACAACAAGCTTAAGATCATCAATAAAGAGTTGGGTTTTGGATGGATTTTTATTTCTATTTAAAAAGGATGCTTAGCAGGGTTTGCTAAAAACTGTGTCCAGTTTTTGGCCCTTTACCACAAAAAAAGATATTGAAGTGCTGCAGCAGGTCCAGAGAAGGGCAACAACGCTGGTGAAGGGTCTGGAGCACAAGCCTTATGAGGAGAGGCTGGGGGAGCTGGGGTTGTTCAGCCTAGAGAAAAGGAGGCTGAAGGTAGACCTTATCGCTCTCTACAACTACCTTGAGGGAGGCTGTAGAGAGGCAGGGGTCAGTCTCTTCTCCCAAGTCACAGGTGGTACGACTAGAGGAAATGTCCTCAAGTTTTACCAGGGGAGGTTCAGATTAGATATTAGGAAAAATTTTTACACTGAAAGGGTTACAAGCATTGGAATGGGCTGCCCAGGGAAGTTGAGGCACCATCCCTCAAGGTGTTCAAAAGACAGGTTGACATGGTGCTGGCAGACATGGTTTACTGATAGCTTTATTTTTGTTAGAGGTTTATGGTTGGACAAGATGATCTTGAAGGTCCCTTCCAACCTAGATGATTCTATAATTGTAGCACTGACCATTAAAATTGTCCAGCAGTTGTTCAATCTCATGCTTACTTTGCATGTTGAAAAGCTGCAATATAGGAAGAGTCAAAAGATCCAATACATTACCCAAAAACATACGCTAAGGCTTTAAACACATATAACATACCTGACAGTCCAAGAGTCACAGATATTTTGCTTTAAAGGAATGGGCTCAAAAAGTTCCACTTTCAGCATGCTGACATTCTGATATGTAATTCGCAGATCTCAACAAGAGACTATAACATTAAATATAAGCCTCAAAAAACCTTATTCTCTAACACAATTACTTTCAGGCATCAATTAAGGTACAAAGGATGTAACTTACTGAAGCAGTATTCATCACTCATCATCAGCCCTTTATGATCTCAGAAAGGCCAGTTACTCCTCAGGAGTTCAACCACAAGCAGCCTACAATTGTTTATTTCTAAAATGAAGCAGCTCAACAGTTTACCATTTTCCATAGAGCATTTTCACTCTGCAAAAGTTACATTTCCCTTTTTTATACCACCAGACAATTGATGCCAGAAATATATTGGTTTCTTCTGTTAAGAACTATCTTGTGAAGCAATGGGGATCCAATTTTCCATGCTGTGCAGTTATTTACATTATTTTTGGCTTTTTTTAAAACTTCTCTCACTACTAGATAGGATTTTGATTATTTAATTGGTATAGCTAGTCCTAGGATAATAAAGCATCTTCCAAGTAGCTGGTAACCTTCTGCCACAGGAACTATAGGACTGGGGCTTAGAATTGTTTGTATTCGAGATTTCTGCATTTAGCATTAAAGATAAGACTTCATAATTATAGAGACACACACAAGAGAATGACCAAAATTCTAATTCACATCCTTTATCATGCAAACTTCTCCACAAATAATGTGTTACTTGAATACTAAACTCTTTCAAGGCTACAGTGAGTTGATAACACCTACCACTAGTTGGTTATATAACTATTTAAGTAGGATTAGTATAATCTGATGTGAAAATTGACAGGAGGAGATATGGCTCTGCAAATAGAATATTCACTTACAAAGACTTACTTAAACTAAGGTGGTTTATGTTCTTCAAATTTTTTTTATGCAATTGAACTACAGCTCCATATTCCTCTGTTAAGCATTGAGACAGTTTAGGCTAACACCCATTGCTGCAGCACCACCTGCACACTTTCTCCCCTTCTTTTTCTGAAGGGTCAGATTCAGGACTGACTGAAGTTGGTGTATTCTTTGTGCATTGCAGAGCAATCCATGATATTACAAAGCCACATCTTACACACACGCTTTGGAATTTTTCAACACTATTCACCAGCTTTGCCACTTGTAGAAAATCCACTTCCATTCTTGGGACTTTTTTGTTCTGTGAACTACAGATTCCACAATCTTTACTCCTTCATGTAACACTTAATTGTGAATATAATTGATGAACAGGTGCAGGACACTTCTGGGTAGAAGAGGACACAGGCTTCTGCAGAGCTGCTCATGTTTCTTCAATTGAGATCGCTCTTCTCCACCCAATCCCCCTTTCCTCCCCCAAAAGGGGTTACCATTACTAATATTTGCTAGAGTGTTTTTAAAGGCCACTTTAAGTGAAGATGTCACCGTACCCCTGAAACTATTACAAACATTGCACAAAACTTAAATCAAGAACGTGGTACCAGCATTGCCAATCCGAAATATTGAAGGCCCTGAGTGCAGAGCTTTGTCTGTGGACAGAAGGCAGAGTAACAGGCACTGGCTGGTTGATCCTTATTTCAGCTCTGCTACTGTTTAATGAGGGTGCAACTCTTGTTGTTCTTCACAGGAAGCAGTGATTCAGTGTAGCTAAATGATTTTATAGTCAGGGCTTCGGAAAGACATTTTAAAAAAAACCCCACAAATACAAAACTTCACCAGTTTGCCTTGCTGAAATAAAGGAGTGCATTTTCTGTGCTACCTTTTCCATGTTCCAGGATATCTTGTCTCCCCTCCAGTTTACTAGCCAGCTAGTTATTTACTATGTTGTTCTACAACATGCAATAGAACTGTTAATGCACCTCTGATGTTGAGGTGTACTGGTGGGGGAAAAAAGCCACCAACACATGCACATTCCCAAAATGCTATCCCAAGTGCTAGCTTTTTTATTTCAGAGAGGGAGAAGAGACCACAGGATTTTCCCAATCTTCATTAGCAGACAGGAGTTGGTCTGGGAAGCAAAACATAGCTCCCCACACTCATCTGACTATTGTTACCATCACAATTTCTGTGTGTAGTACAGTACAGAAACTTACATCCAGAGGGATGCAAGAGGGAAGTGCTGCTAAAAAGAAGCAGCATCCAGAGGGAAAATACTGCTAAAAAGTTTGGGATCTTTTCTGACATGCCTCAGTCTCTATTTCAGCACAGCACACAGCGGGATATATTTCCCTCTAGTCGTGGTTTCTGTAAGTGGCATGCAGAATGCAGAGAGTGAGAAGAAAACAGAAGCACACACATCTCTAAGGTATGCTCTTGGAGCTATGGCTTTCATCCTTCTATGTTTTTATGCATATATATATATGATTTTTATAACTAAAGTATGGTCAAATTCAAGAAGCACTTGTAATGCGCTCTGCTACTCTGAGAGATAAATATGAACTCATCTATGTTAAAAATTACAATTACATGGAAAAATTGAAACCAACACCATCAAGAAGGAAAAATATGGGGTTTTTCTGACTAAAGGAAGATAAACTCTGTTCTGTAGTGTTTTATGTTGTTGGTGGTTTTGGGAGGATTTTGTTGCCTTTTTTCTTTAAGGTATCCTAGACATGGTATGTTTAAACTGGTATATAGCTTCTTTAATCTTCAAGACACAAAGATATAAATTCTAATTAAGGTTATTCCTATGAAATAAAGCTATGGTCATTAAATATTATGATACCAATTTTCTCCCAAAATAAGAAAGTTAATTAAGCTCTCTTAACCAAGAGCCTACTGTAATTATAGCTTTAAAACATATACATGAATATAAAAAAAACTATGCCAAATCATAAATCACTGAATCTTATTCCTTCTGGAAAAAATTTTAACCAGAGACACTGATCAGCAGAGCCAGTAAAAACATGTTCATTTCAGAACACTGGAGTTTGGAACCCTACTCTAGGGTTCACAGGCAAGATCGTGTGTAGGACATACTATATGCTCTGAAACAGCTCAAAATTAACTCAAACATTATTTGAGTACCAGTGCTATACTTCAGAAGTGAGTGATCCTACGGCATTGCTGGTAAGCTTTCCAGAACCAAGACAGCAACTTAGCATCCAAATAACAAATACAAAACTCATTAAATAAACTTGAGCTGGTTCATTACTAAACATCAGCTACATTACTAAACCAGTTACATTTCACACACCTGCATTTTCTACTGATTTTGATAATTGCCTCTGAAGTATCATAGTTCATGCTTGAATAGACTATCTCTGAACAAACATATGCATTGAAGAAACATCTGAATCTAGTTTTCTTAATTCCTATGCACAGCAGTAAGTGAATAAACTTCCCATCAGGGTAGGAGGGGAAAGAACAGATCAAGTCCCATGCATCATTATAGCTAGACAACTCTGCTTTTGTTGCCTTTCTGTATATTCAGGCTTATGATCACCTCATTAAATAAGCTGCACACACACTGGAGGTAAGGCAATACAATTTCTGGTTCACAACCCTGTAAAGGGGTATCTTCATTCCTGTCACACACATCTGCATGAAATGCCTCTGTAGTCCGTTACCACACAGGTAAACTCTTGTGCAAAACCAAAAAAGTAACACAGGTCTAATTTCAGTGCCAGTTTTAGGAACTGATCGGATTTAAATTATTTGGCACTTGAAGTTATGAAAATTAAAAAAACCCCAAGTTGTTCTTTACTTTGACGAGTGTTCTGTAAACTGCTGCCAGCAGCAATCTAACTGAATTAGATGAAAATATTTAATAAGAAATTTGAAGTGAAAATAAATGTTTCTCTTTCCCAGTCAGTACAGGAATGTATCATATTATATATTCCATATTTCTTCCCATCCACCCTCAATTGATTTGAATTTTAACATAATACACTTTTGCCTTTGCAAGTTTTGTACCTGTCTAGATTCAAGAACATAGCAGTTATGGTAATTAGCAGTTGTAGCTTAAGAACTTTTTAAAAACTAATACAGTACTCCAACAACAGTACTGCCTGCCACGTGGTGTTATATACAGGGAATACAACTGTCTATTTCAAGACTTCATCTCTCCTTTATTAAAAGTTCTCTGTCAAGGAACCGCAGCCAGAGTGTTTACAACAAACAAGCAAGCTTTTCTCTTCCTTACTAACATACCACTTACTAGAATACCCAACCACCCACTACTTTCAATTAGGTACTACTACATCCAATATTTTATCTTTCACAATAAAATATTGTTCACATGCTATTCTGTTTTCAGATGTGCTAACAGTTACCATCATGCCATTCTTGGTACACTGTCGGTGACTAGGGCTAAGGCTCAACCCACAGTTCAGGCTGCTGGTAGCCACACCGTGCAAGAACAGCCTGTGCTGAAGTTTTAAAATTTACTCAAAAGCATTGTTAACTTCAGCTGGTTGCATACAGTTCTGACAGGATCCTCCATTCCATATGATGGAGCTGTAAGTCAAGCCCTGGGATACACAGCAGTGGCACATGCACCCTGGAGGCAGGTGCACCTGCTGAAGCACCCTCTAAAGTCACATGAGCTTTACTTTTCGTACTTTAACAACATTTGTTATTTCAGAAGTTCTTTCAGATAGAATGAAGAATCATTCTGTTGGGAGTGGACAAGGCACCCATGAAAAACAAATCATGAGTTTTAAACATCTTATCTCTGTACTCTGACATATAGCCTTATCTGTTTCGGTTGCTAGAAGGTATAACATTTTAGAGCAAGGAGCATTAGGCTCATCTTTCATAATGAAGTTGGGATTTCAGTGTTTATACACATTCCTTTTTCAGAAACATCCCCTTTCATTATTACATCTTATATAATGAATAATTTGGAAAAAAAAATCAGGAACTGAAGAGTCTAGAACTAATAAGTATTTTTCAATTTCAGCTACAAAAGATTAAAGATATTAAAATATCTATTAAGTAGAAAGAATTGTTTTTAAAAGCCTAGCCACTAAAATATAGTGCTTTTATAAAACTTAAGCTCTGGAGCTTTTGAAACCATTGTAGATTTGCAAAAGCTTTAAACTCTTCCTGACAAATGCTTATGTTTTGAATATGAAATAGTTGTTTGACTGCAGTAGTCATGTGTCTATGCACTGTACCTTCTCTTTCCCACAACAGATGATTGAAATCCTGACATATCACATCACTAAGAACCTTCCAGCAGAATATTTTACATAAGTCTAAGTGAGTCAGTCAAGGGATTTATTTTTTTTTTTAGAGCCAGTTTTTAAGGAGGGGAAAAAAAGTCTACTGTAGCTGAATTTTCCCCCAAAGTACCCTGAGGGAATTTACATTAAGAGTTTAAAAAAATGGAACCGGCTTTGGTATTCCATTCCCAGTTGCTAATTTATTATCTGGACAAAGTCACACAAGCCTCGAAAAATCTTGATGAAAAGGGATCTGTCTTGGCTACATAGGGTTTAATTGACTTCTCAGTCTTGCACAAAGACTACATTAGTATTATCTATGCTTCTATTTAACCATCATCCAAATCGCAATCATCATGATGAATTAATTTTCTACACTGCCACACAAATCTTAACCTCACACTCTTTGTGGACCCATTTCTCTGTTTAGCAGGACACTAGGTAGAAACCCTTAAGACCACAATTCTAGACAACTATGATATGGGATAGCTCAGCAAGAAGGGCGAGGACTGCCTAAGGGCCATGACGTTTACCTATCTGGTTATAGTCAAACAAATAGTTCTTTTCCCCCCACACACAGGGGGTAGGGGAAGTTTAGCAACTTCTACTAGAACATTATATCCAAGTAGTATTCAGTGTTTCCTTTAATTATCTCTAATGAACCAAGTTCTCTCCTGATTACTTTCAGAGTCTGGAAGTGCAGGAGCCCACCCCAATAAAAGCAGCTTTAGGTTACACCCACATTGCACAGTTCTGATCAAGCCAGCATGCAGATGCTGAGCATGTAGAATATTCCAGTGCAGTATAACTGGGCTTCAGTCTGTAACTATTTTCTGCACTACTGATAATCTTTACAGTTATGAAGAAACAAAGAACCCAGCAGTTATCCCAGGGGGTGGGACATCTTCCAACAGTACTGCCATTATTGCTTTTGCTGGCCGTCAGCATCACAAAGAGGAGGGAAGGGGAGGGAATGTGACTGCATTAACAAACTTAGCAAGTCCAAGAAGGATTGGGAAGCAGACCAGAAAGTTTCTTCGCACAGTAGAAGTGTTCTTCACCCATCTGTTGGGTGCTGGAACTCATGGGGAAAGAATCCCAATCAAGTAGCAAGTCCTCTACAGATTCATGGGGTTTTTTTACAGCCCACTGACATTTCAGTGAAGCTGGAGACCAGCAGTAATCAGTAAGAATTCCCAGAGTTGAAAGGTTATGAAGTTATCATTCTTTAAATTCATGCAATTAGATTTCCACAACAACCAATCCTTCTGAGGAGGTGGCTAGCATTCAGCTAAATAGTTTAATATTTTTGCAAGAGCACATTGCCAATATCCTTAGTGATATCCCTCTAGTGTTCAGCAAAACATTGCACTTGAGATAAAAGGGGAAAGATCACACAAAGCCTAATTAAATTAGCCTAGTTATTGTGGGTGGAAAAACCAACATAAAACAAAAAGTGCTGTATAGAAGATTTTATTTTCCCAGTCACTAGTTTTTTTTCAGGAACATATGTGCTTACTGTGATGCTAGCTAGTCTAAAGAGAAGATGCCCCTAGAATTCTAAGGCACACTTGGGACTAAAGAAATAGGTTTACATCTTCGGTGTAACAGAATTATGCTTCACACTTTAAAGGCAGTCTGCAAGGCTGAAGACAGTTCATGAAGATGGCTTGCAGCATATGTGGGCCATCAAGAACAAAAATACTATTGAATATAAACTTTTTAGACCACCTTTATTATGCTAGCATACTTCTACCTTATGACAAAATCAAAATGTCATATTAATCCATTTGTAAGCAGTTTGATAAATTCCAAATAACAAAATAACAAGTTCACCTTGGCATTAGAGAAAATGAAAAGGGCAGAATCCATCTAGCAAAAAGTTAACATCAAAGTCATGAAATCATTGTTAAATAACACTTTTGCTTCAACGATTGCTTGTTAATATACTGCCTCAAGGTTGAAGTCAGATATTATTTCCTAAAGTGTGCCTTGTCTTTTGACAAAAACAATACCAGACATTCTTTGCAGCAAGCTTATTTGGGGCCACAGCTCATCCAGAAGTTTTCACTAATTCATATTCTTTACAGCCCCTCCTCCCTTCTATCGTTATCTTCAACTTCAGTAGAACATTAAGTCCGGGGAAAGCCTGATTTACATTGCTTTTTCTTTTTCCTCTTTGTACAATAAGGTGGAAATCAGAATTGTTAGGTAGGACAAACCTAAAAAAAAAATATACACCTAAACATACCTAAATATGTTTAGGTATATAAAAAGGTATAGGTATATATAAATATACCTAGGACAGACAGAAAAAAATTTGGTAAGAGTACACTTGCTTGATAAGGACCAAATACTCTGACTGAACAAGAGGTACAAAGAGCTTATGCAAGCTACAGACAAAATATAAACTTGCTTTACTTAGTGTATACATATGTATATAGCTATATATAGCATATATTTATTTACAATTCAATCATTTTTCTAAACAAGAAAATAAATTAGTTAACCAGTGTATAATCTGACTAATAAACAGATTGTTATTTAAAAACAACGATCAAAATTATGGCTTCAATATCCAAGTCAAAGTGCACTTCAGAAGCAGTCCAGTAACCACTTCCAAGACTTTATGTAGATAAAGGTACTTAAAGTATCTGATTGCATGTTGCAGCATCACTGAATCACATCACGCTCTTGATATCAGTCATAGGATAAGGACAGCATAAAACTAACCTTGAAACTCAGTACAGTACTTTTTTCCCCCAATTACACAATACAGCAGATTGTGGGTGGTGTTTTATTTAAAGTAGCTACATAGATACAACAATGGGTGAAGCCACACACAGCCAGACACTGGTAAGAGGTAACTTAACTTTCTCAGGAAATTCATACTTCAAAGTTACTTAATGCTAGATTGTTTGGTTGGGGTCAACCCCCCCCAGCACTGCTGAGGGCTGCAAACAAGTCACCAATTCACTCAAGTCAGTGATTTTCCCTACTTAAAAAGGGAGAGACAAAAGCACTGAATTGAGTTCTCTCAATTTGAGATTCAAGTTGTAGGAGACCCCTTCAATGAAAACAAATCTATATACCTTTAATGTCCAACAAGTCTTAGAGTTAATCACAATATGTGGGTGTTTATCCCCAGGGTAGAATCAGTTGTAGTACACAAGAAAATACACATACCTGCACTTAAGAAGAAAAAATGCTAATTGTTAACAGATGTTGCAGCTTTAAAGCTAGTTTAAGAAACATAGTGTTTCTTTAGATTTAAATTTGAAATATCAGAACTTCTTAGCATACAAAAATATTGTTGCCAAGGCAACAGTATACAGAAAGCAGGCAATTAAAATACAGATATTTAAAGAGCAAGATACAACATTTCATATCTTAACTGCTGTTTAAATGATCTTTTACCATTGAAATGAGAAATTAGCACTTTGAGCAAAGAGACTACTGCTTAACAAGTTTTGAGATATTTTTGGTAGTGCTTTTCAGAGTGATTTTCCTCCCCTACAGTTCTGTTCAGATCAGTACTAACAGAAGCTACAAGTGATCACAACTTCTGAACATACTAGACACTACTCTTTCTAAATACATAAATAGATGGGGAAAAAATCCACTTAACTACCCAAAAGCCAATTTTTCAGCCTACAGAGTAAGGCATCCCCTATATCAAGGTGAGGAGTTTAGAAGGAGAATCTAACCATGCAGCATATATAAAAAAAGGAAATAAAGCCTCTCAAGTACAATAGAAATAATAGAAATACCTCAAAAGAAAAAAACAAAATAAGCCATAAACTTAATTTCAGCAAGACAAGCATAAATAATCTAATTTTATTTTAAAATAAAAACCATACACAATAGTTTAAAACACAGGATGAAGTCCTGAACTCCGCAAAAATCATTTTAGACATCTAAACCACATACTTCAAAGTTACCTTCTACAGAGACACTCTTACAGGCTGTGATTGTAAACATTATGAGAAACTTCTAGTTTCACTAATTCCCAACATTCAGGCTAAAGCAGAATGAACTGCTGATTTATTAGATCCAGTAAATTCTAAAGAAGGATGAATAAGAACAGAAGGATATTGCTACTGCATCACTAACAGCTTTTGTCCTACAATTGCTTTGCATGCTATAAGCATCCCACAAAATCATGGCTGAGCAGGTAAGGCCACCAAATTAGTCTGAACAGCTAATATCCACATTTTAATTCTGTTTCATACAGATTTATCAGCACAGTTTTCTTTTTTCATTTAAGTGATATGAAAGTATATCCACCCAAACTCCAAATTTTGTATGTACAAAGTACGTATGTAAGATACTTATTTTAAAAAAAAGCGTAAACTTTATGACCATAGACACTGCACCTTCCCTATACAATAGCTTTGCTCAGCCCCTAAGGCTGTTTTGGACAAGATCCACAGTTCTTCCCACACATTGCACTTTTAGGAATAGAGATATCACATACAAGGCTCCCTTCACTGCAAAGCACTAGTTGTGATTCATCAGAGCCAAGTCTTCACCTTCACCAGCTATGAAGGTATTTCTTTTATTTTTGAAGAGGATACAACACTTGGCAGCTGGAGTAGCAAGGCCACTAGAGCTCAGACAGATTCAGAGGAGATCTCTCATCTTCTTGCCCAGAAGTGTTCCATGAATGCCATTTCAACACTCTGACAGTAAGCAGCATGCATGAGGGCACAGTGAACACTCTGTCACAGCACACTCATATGGTGGAGCTGCACTGGCAGATGAGGTTCCCCTGATGAGCAAGCTACCATGCCTTGAATACAGCACAGATGTTTTGTTATGCTGAACAGACCACTAATGCTCAGCAGGCACCATTGCGTGGAGGAGGACCACAACACAGGTTTCAGCCAAACACATACAGCCCAGTCCTGTGCTGTTCTTCTGCACTGATTAGCCCAAAGAACTCCATTAAGTCTCTGGGCATTTGAGGGAGAAGGGAAGAAGCACTCATTGAGTTACCCAGTTTGGGCCATGTACCAACAACTCTAGTAACCTTCAGTTTCCACACCAATGAAGCTGGGGGAAAGCAGAGGGAGCAAGGAGAAAGAAGGGAGAAACACCACTGTATGTCTATTTAAGCATCCATATCACCATTATGCATTGTATTTATACCTTTTAATGGCATTAAAAGGTATGGTTGGAAACCAAATATCCAGCATATATACTTGTTTATTACTGCTTAGTTTTACAGTTGCTATTCTGTATATAAAGACAAGAACAGCTGTCTTCTAGCCAAAAACTCCAGTCATGCAATTTAGAAGGACATGTGGGGAGGATCCACTCCTTACTTACGAACCCTCAACCACATGAAATCATTCTTTTAAGTCAAGTCATCATGTCATAACAGCAGCTTACTCAGGATCTACATAATTTTTTTGACAGAAGTCAAGGACAAATGAGGTCTCAAGCATATTTTCTAAAGGCTGTGTATGAACTAAAGAAATTGGAAGGTTTCTTGTTGTTAATGTAAATGCCTTCTTCTCTTCAGTCTTTACTGCTAGGTCTG